>JALPQI010005681.1:0-62959 GCA_025490895.1 Thaumatotibia leucotreta
TACAATGCGCACAATACTATTATTCTCTGAATAAAATGCTCATGAACTGTCAAATTAATTAACGATTTTCCAATTCCATGATATTTCGAAACTGAATTAGTGGTATACGACCCATTTATCAGTATATTTTGTACACATTAGGAACGTATGTACCTGGTATTTCAATTTTTATGAATTGATATTGAATTTGAAAAAATTGTAAAAAATTGAAATTGTCTTTTAGACGTTTAAAAGACTGTACACAATGAAAATTCGGGCATGTTTTGCTTGGTTTACCTTTTTACATATTTACTATATTCATGAGTTATTTTGAATAATCAGTGGTTATTAAAATATATACAGGGTGGTCCAAACCTTGACGTCAAAAAAATTTTTTTTAGATTCCTCACGTCATGAGCTATCAGAATATACCCCATGTATGTTAGCCGATTTTTTTGTAGTTTTCGAGTTATGAATTTTTGAAAAAAAAATTTTGAGAAATTCTGGAATGAAGGAATTTATTAATAAAAAAAAACTTTTGGGTTTTTTAACTAATTTCTTTTTGGAAAAGTATTACTAAAAATAAAGCATTTACTGACAAAAAAATTAGCGTCCTCACTTTGATACAAGTAAGATAAAAAAAGACCAAATTCAAAATTTTACGCTAAAAACGCATCAAAATAGCATTAATGTACGTAAATAAAAAAATAATACATATCCCAAGGAATTTTCGTATTCTACAGACCGCCCTAGACCTTGAGCCTTCTTAAATGCAAAAAAAAGTGATACTTAATGATGAGGATTTTTCGGAGTAGTCGGTCAAATAAACTTAAAAAGCTTTAAATTTTTAAGTAGTAAAAAATTTCTTGAATAATTACACAAATTGAGTTTTCGTGGTATTTTCTATCTTTGTTTATTGATAACAACAACAAAACAGACGAAATTTTACTTTATTTTAAAATAAAAAATTTGGAAGCTTTTTTTTAAGTTTATTTGACCGACTACTCCGAAAAATTCTCATCATTAAGTATCAATTTTTTTTTGGTTTTACGAAGGTTTAAGGTCTAGGGCAGTCTTTAGATTACTAAACATCCTTGGGATATGTTTTATTTTTTTTATTTACGTACATTAATGCTATTTTGATGCGTTTTTAACGTAAAATTTTGAATTTGGTATTTTTTATTCAACTTGTATCAAAGTGAGGACGCAAATTTTTTTGTCAGTAAATGCTTTATTTTCAGTTATACTTTTACAAAAAGAAACTAGTTAAAAAACCCAAAAGTTTTTTTTTATTAATAAATTTCTTCATTCCAGAATTTCTCAAAAAAAATTTTAAAAAAATTCATAACTCGAAAACTACAAAAAATCGGCTAACATACATGGGGTATATTCTGATAGCTCATGACGTGAGAAATCTAAAAAAAATTTTTTGACGTCAAGGTTTGGACCACCCTGTATATAAAAGTTATATTAAATTGTTTGGAAGTAATCGCGAAATATACTTTATGATACAAATTTTTTCCAGTGCATTTTGATCATCTTCCTTCACCTCTTAACACGACGCCACAATGTATTTATATGTATACAAGCCCTTTCAATACTCTTTGGCTCTTCAACTTACCAAACACAAAATTTAAATACATCATAATCCGTTAAAATTTGAGAACACTACATAAATAATTGGCAGTTGAAAAAGAGGATTTTATAAGGTATCAAACGTATTTTCTAAATAAAACTTTAGAGTCTAAAGTTTTAAACTCCGAACTTTAGAATTTTATATTCCGAACTTAAAGTGTAAAGTTTTATTTTGTAGGTAAAAACCTGTGTGTCAGAAAGACGTGGAAAAAAAAGTGTAGGCACGGTGCAACGTATGGGTAAAACTTGACGATGCCGTATTATTTCATTATGGTAGTATTATATTATACAGGGTGGCCCATTCAAATCGGTCAGTATGGGAAAGTCTGAAACTATAAGACATTCGAAGATTTGCTCTTAGGAACCATGTCATTGATTTTGATAATAAGGAAAACTACGTTGATTAATATGAAAAAAAAAACCGTTTTTTTGTTAACATCATCAGCCTATGATAGTCCACTGCTGGACGTAGGCCTCTCCCATTAACTATGCGTATAAACGCATTAGGAGGTAAATGCCCATAATCGCCACGCTGGGCAAGCGGATTGGCGATCGCAGTAATGTGTCCACTATGATGACGCTGCTGCCCATCATCAATCTTTTATCAAATAGTGGTCAGTGACACTTCAATCCCTTAGTCGACTCTTACGACACCCGCAGGAGGAGTTGGGGTGGTGACAAATGTATTCTTACTGCCGTCACCACACGGTACTTTTTTTTGTTAACATTTACACAATAAACTTTCGTAAAATAAATTTAAGTACGAGAAAACAATGAATTCCATTCATTTTAGACGTCATGTTTCTTAGAGACATTTACTGCTTAAGACCTACACAAACGATATCTGAATAGAAATAATGTATGTTTATTTTTTCAAAACAACCGGGTTCGATTCCCTAGCTGGGTACCTACAGTTTTTTTTTTTCAAATGTATGTATGCAGTTATTCTTTTTATCAAAATCGGTGACATGGTTCCTAAGAACAAATCTTCGTATGTCTTATAGTTTCAAACTTTCCCATACTGACCGATTTGAATGGTCCACCCTGTATACTTTCATATCCACTGATTGTTCAAATCAAAACGTTGCTTAAATATGAGCATCCGTTTGGCGGATAAACCTGATTATCCTTGCTCGGATTTCCTCGTGTACAGTCTTTAATTTTATATTATCAACATAGGTTCTCCGCTCGCGTAATTAGGTCACTATTAAGAGTCTAAAGTCATAAGAGTTTCTATACTTAACCTCTTACTTACTCATAAACGTCTCCTAACTTAGCATCTTATAGGTAGAAGATGTTTATGACTAAGGGTTAGTCAATAAATACATGAAAATGTAACTCCGTGTTGTATTTTAGCGCCACGTTCTCATTCAACGTAACGGTTAGGTATATATAATAACTTATCTTATCGTTTAGTCCACATGTTTCATAGTAATGTACACACGGGAGTTTCTCTATGAGCCACGATTACGACATGGCGCAAGTAACGTTATCCAATATTTATGTGTTAATAATATTTTTTATTGAAAATAATTCGTAGGTGCCTTTTAGCTTCCTAGTGTTTCATGTTTCAGTTCAGATAAATGTATAATTGTATATTTGCGTTTTTTAAATGTATATGCATTCGCCAAGCTATAATAACCTGAGTGCTTACATCAGGACATTTATCGCAATTTATGATTTTTCATTAAACACTTCCATAAAGATAACCTACGGGCACTAGTAAACTTCATTCAATGTACCTTTATCTTGTTATGGAATTGACAGATTTTGATAATTCGCTTCATTTACATTCCTTTCAATATACGATGGGAACGCTGATAGGTGCTAATGAGAAACTTTTGGGGAGGGAGAATAAAGGTTTGAATAGATTTTTTACCATTTACGGTTACACCTTTTGCAACGGGCATACAATCGGTGCTATTGACCTGAAACACCTATAACATGGAATGAAAAAATCAAACTGTCTCCGTCCCATCGCATATCGATAGAAAATACAGATCGCGCCGTACTGTATAAACATATTATGCTACAATTTTTTAGTTTTTATAGCTGTTTTAATATTTTTGATCTTTTTAGGGTTCGTAAAATCTATCAATTAGCAAATACTTTCCATTAGTTAAAAATTAAGAGTACACCTAACTGAAGAAAGATACTGCTAACTAGGGATAGTTAAATCAGCCCTTAATTAACTCCTTATAAATTGCATTAGGCGTATAATAAACCTTTGCAACTTTATCTCATACAGTTACAGACAACATAGTTATTTCCCCTAAATCGCTCAGTATTCATAATAAGCGAGGAAATAACAAAACATGAATATGCTACAATTGAAAGAACACATCTAAAACTCATTCATTTTGTATAAATTTCCTCCGCACTTGTCCACAGAGAGTCAAAGCCGCAATGGACGAGAGGAAGCGGGAGCGGAAGCGGAGCGAGGCGCGGAGAGTTCACCGCCCGCCGGCCTGCGCGTGCACAACGCGCGTCTTCGGTCCTGCGGGCGGAAACTTCCTCTTCTCATACCCAAGGTACGGCGAGATGAATGGGATGAAATCACTGTTTAGTAGTTAATTTTTGGTGACGCTATGGCCTTCCTGTCAGGACATGAAGACAAACTTAGCTATCATAACGAAGTGCGTTTTTAAAACAGAAGAGCGAGGATTGTTCCCTCTGAAGGGCTGCGGCGTGACGTTGTAGTTGCTCGCGCTGAGTCTGTCTGATTTTAATTTCAACAGCATGCGTTTATTGGATAGTTTAGAACACAATTTAAATATGCATTTCAAGCGTGTTTTTATTTTTAATGAATGACGTTTAAGATAGTGCTTAAAATATCTGCAAGAGTAGTAAAACTAGGGACACCAATAGTATAGTCTTTATTGATCATTATTGACCATCTGAAATCATAAAAGTTATTTACGAAAATTCATTACCACATGTGATACACAAATATTTGATATAATTATGTTAGGTGTTTTACTGTTTTTGTAACACTGAAAGGTGAATGTTTTATCAGAACGGTGGCAACAGAAGTGAACCGGAGAGCGGCGGCGACTCGGTGTTGACGCCCGGAACGGAGCGGCGGCTCGAGGGGCTCCCAGCCATGCTCGGGGCGCCCACCTACGACGTTTACCTCGGCGGGACCTTCCCGGTATGTTATCATGATCTAATAACGGTACTGTGGGTTTTAGGTGTGCAGATTTTTATGTCCAATCTCTTGACTTGGCCCACACAATTGTTAAGAAGTTTGTATTTAGAGATATATCCTTGAGATTTTTTAAGGTACATTTTCAGGGATATTTTTTATCAAGTTTACCAGCCCATGTTACAATTTGACACTATTTAAACAAATTTTAACGGTATTTAGTGTTTCGGTATGTTTATGAATAAAGCAATATCTACTAGGAGGTAAATTCCGGAATAAAGATTATTCCGGAATTTACCTCCTAGACAAAATTAGGACACTTGGGTTGGGTTGCAAACCGTATGGTACTGGTCTCACCGCGAGCTACTAAGCTATGAACTATCGGCTATAAACACGAACAAAAGATACGCACTCCCGTGTAAATAAAAGAGACACGGCGATACTCGCCCAGCTATCAGCTATCACCGCCGGGCATCATGTATAATTTAATTGTATTACGTTGCGTAGTAATCTACTGAGAAGTATCTATCAATCTGTCCTAATTGGTGCTACTGGCAATAGGGATGATGACTGTAGTTAAAATAAATTATTTAACATTATGCACGACATAATACACGAAGAAATTATTACTGAGATATAGATTGCAGTAATTTTTATACAGAACTTCTATTAAATGAATTGAAAAGAACTTAAAAGAGTAGGTCATTTGGCAGTACTCAAACGTGACGTCACTTTTGAGTATTTCATATAAAATTCCATAGTGGTGATCGTTTTGACAGTTCGAAAAAAGATGCTGATTTGACTTGCCAGTCATCATGCCTATTGGGATACTGATTATTTATTATTCCAACAGACCGGCACTCGTCCAGACGAGACGCTCCGCCGCGAGGGCTACACATACATAATGCCGCGGCCGAACGACTACGCGCGCATGTACTCTGCGCCCGCGCGGCGCGCCGCCCCCGCGCCCCCCGAGTCGCCGCGGCGGGGCAAGAAGCCGCGACCCATGTCCGGCGAGGACGTGACATTACGAGACCGAGACAGGGACCCCGCGCCGGCGCCGGCCGACAGACTCAGCGCGAGCGACTTCTACAACGTCACGGATGACGTCACGCCGCAGCCCTTCAAAGGTAACAAGAAACTGCGTCTCGTGTCCAACGAACAGAAACCTCGCCCCCGCGCACCCCGAGTCGCCGCGGCGGGACAAGAAGCCGCGCCCCATGTCCGGCGAGGACGTGACATTACGAGACCGAGACAGGGACCCCGCGCCGGCGCCGGCCGACAGACTCAGCGCGAGCGACTTCTACAACGTCACGGATGACGTCACGCCGCAGCCCTTCAAAGGTAACAAGAAACTGCGTCTCGTGTCCAACGAACAGAAACCTCGCCCCCGCGCACCCCGAGTCGCCGCGGCGGGCCAAGAAGCCGCGACCCATGTCCGGCGAGGACGTGACATTACGAGACCGAGACAGGGACCCCGCGCCGGCGCCGGCCGACAGACTCAGCGCGAGCGACTTCTACAACGTCACGGATGGACGTCACGCTGCAGCTTTTCAAAGCTAACAAGAAACTGTGTCTCGTGTCCAACGAACAGAAACCCCGCCCCGCGCACCCCGAGTCGCCGCGGCGGGACAAGAAGCCGCGACCCATGTCCGGCGAGGACGTGACATTACGAGACCGAGACAGGGACCCCGCCCCGGCGCCGGCCGACAGACTCAGCGCGAGCGACTTCTACAACGTCACGGATGACGTCACGCCGCAGCCCTTCAAAGGTAACAAGAAACTGCGTCTCGTGTCCAACGAACAGAAACCCCGCCCCGCGCACCCCGAGTCGCCGCGGCGGGACAAGAAGCCGCGACCCATGTCCGGCGAGGACGTGACATTACGAGACCGAGACAGGGACCCCGCCCCGGCGCCGGCCGACAGACTCAGCGCGAGCGACTTCTACAACGTCACGGATGACGTCACGCCGCAGCCCTTCAAAGGTAACAAGAAACTGCGTCTCGTGTCCAACGAACAGAAACCCCGCCCCCGCGCACCCCGAGTCGCCGCGGCGGGACAAGAAGCCGCGACCCATGTCCGGCGAGGACGTGACATTACGAGACCGAGACAGGGACCCCGCGCCGGCGCCGGCCGACAGACTCAGCGCGAGCGACTTCTACAACGTCACGGATGACGTCACGCCGCAGCCCTTCAAAGGTAACAACAGAAAACATAAGTCAACAAGAAACTGCGTCTCGTGTCCGACGAACAGAAACCCCGCCCCCGCGCACCCCGAGTCGCCGCGGCGGGACAAGAAGCCGCGACCCATGTCCGGCGAGGACGTGACATTACGAGACCGAGACAGGGACCCCGCCCCGGCGCCGGCCGACAGACTCAGCGCGAGCGACTTCTACAACGTCACGGATGACGTCACGCCGCAGCCCTTCAAAGGTAACAAGAAACTGCGTCTCGTGTCCAACGAACAGAAACCCCGCTCCTGCGTTCAACGAACAGGGACCCCGCCCCGGCGCCGGCCGACAGACTCAGCGCGAGCGACTTCTACAACGTCACGGATGACGTCACGCCGCAGCCCTTCAAAGGTAACAACAAACATGCGTCAGCAAGAAACTGCGTCTCGTGTCCAACGAACAGGGACCCTGCCCCTGCGCCGGCCTAGTGGCTCAGCGCCAGCGACTTCTACAACGTCACGGATGACGTCACGCCGCAGCCCTTCAAAGGTAACAAGAAACTGCGTCTCGTGTCCGACGGACAGAAACCCCGCCCCCGCGCACCCCGAGTCGCCGCGGCGGGACAAGAAGCCGCGACCCATGTCCGGCGAGGACGTGACATTACGAGACCGAGACAGGGACCCCGCGCCGGCGCCGGCCGACAGACTCAGCGCGAGCGACTTCTACAACGTCACGGATGACGTCACGCCGCAGCCCTTCAAAGGTAACAAGAAACTGCGTCTCGTGTCCAACGAACAGGGACCCCGCCCCCGCGCACCCCGAGTCGCCGCGGCGGGACAAGAAGCCGCGACCCATGTCCGGCGAGGACGTGACATTACGAGACCGAGACAGGGACCCCGCGCCGGCGCCGGCCGACAGACTCAGCGCGAGCGACTTCTACAACGTGACGGATGACGTCACGCCGCAGCCCTTCAAAGGTAAGAAACTGCGTCTCGTGTCCGACGAACAGAAACCCCGCCCCCGCGCACCCCGAGTCGCCGCGGCGGGACAAGAAGCCGCGACCCATGTCCGGCGAGGACGTGACATTACGAGACCGAGACAGGGACCCCGCGCCGGCGCCGGCCGACAGACTCAGCGCGAGCGACTTCTACAACGTCACGGATGACGTCACGCCGCAGCCCTTCAAAGGTAACAAGAAACTGCGTCTCGTGTCCAACGAATAGAAACCCCGCCCCTGCGTTCAACGAACACGGACCCTGCCCCTGCGCCGGCCTAGTGGCTCAGCGCTAGCGACTTCTACAACGTCACGGATGACGTCACGCCGCAGCCCTTCAAAGGTAACAACAAAAAACATGCGTCAGCAAGAAACTGCGTCTCGTGTCCAACGAACAGAAACCCTGCGTTCAACGAACAGGGACCCTGCCCCTGCGCCGGCCTAGTGGCTCAGCGCTAGCGACTTCTACAACGTCACGGATGACGTCACGCTGCAGCTTTTCAAAGGAAACTACGCTCTTTTGTTTTAATAACAGCGGCTTGTATCGGAAGGAAGCCACGACCCATGGCCGGCGAGGCCGTGACTTTGCGTGATCGTGATAGAGACTGCCTCAGCGCCAGCGACTTTTACAACGTCACTGAAGATCTCGACACATTGCTGTCGTTCAATGGTAACATTCTGGAATAATTCACAAAGCTATTTTATTTGACCATTGAGCTGCATTATGTTGGAGAAAAATAAATGTATATTCCAAGTTTCTTCTTGAAAACGTACCAACAACATTAACTACAACATTTCTTTAAATGTATATTTTTCCAAATTACTACACCTTGTAAACACACATGTGTTCATCCTACAACCAATCTATGAATTTTTATATTAAATTTGCCAGCCTATAAAACTATTGCCAATGATCAGCAGCTACTAATGCGGAAGTCACAAATTACACAGTGCCTTAAATCTTATATTGACATGCATAAATGCCTATTATGCATATGCATACCTATGAATGAGATGATTTTGCAGTGCCATTAGACTATGTTACTTATAATTATATTAAGTTTTCTTTGTTCTTTCTTTACGATAATTAAATTGAACGTTCTGGATTATATATTATATCGTCATCAGTTTTCCGAATTATATAAGAAAATCCCTTTTACTACGTTTAGTGAGTCATCAGAACTTGGTGATGAAGAAAAATATGAAATGTGATGTTGTCATCATCAATAATAGTTACTTATGAGGAAAATTGACGAATAATGCGAAATCTCATGACTAATACCTAAATGACCTGGCCCTACGCCATAAATTTATAGTTTTCACAAAAATACGTTTTCTATAATTGTTATAGTTTATCGGCGGCTGTATAGACTTTTATAAATATATAAATAGTATAAATTTCTTAACTTGTGGCGATAGCAGTAAGAATACATTTGTCACCTCCCCAACTCCTCCTGCGGGTGTCGTAATAGTCGACTAAGGGATTGAAGTGTCACTGACCATTATTTGATAAAAGATTAATGATGGGTCGCAGTCGCAGCGTCATCATAGTGGACACATTACTGCGATCGCCAATCCGATTATGGGCATCTACCTCCTAATGCGTCCATATGCATAGTTAAAAGGAGAGGCCTACGTCCAGCAGTGGACTCTCATAGGCTGATGATGAATGATTTCTTAACGTGACTGGTTAACTGCTCAAGTTTGTTTGTTGGTAATTCAATACATGTTATACCATGTGTAAGGCACTGGTCTCACCGCGAGCTACTAAGCTACGAACTATCGGCTATAAACACGAACAAAAGATAAGCACTACCGTGTAAATAAAAGAGACACGGCTATACTCGCCCGGCGGTGATAGCTGATAGCTGGGCGAGTATCGCCGTGTCTGACTGTCTGGTGAGACCAGTGCCTAAGATTGACGAATGGTGACTGCACATCTACTGTACATCTAGTTAATAAAATACAGCTAACTCAAACTCTATTTCGTTTGTCACAGGAACGTTCGACGAGGACCAGCTACTAGGGTCGCGCGTGCTGGTGTTCTCAATCAGCGCGGAGGCGCCCTGCTTCGCGACCATGGTCTTAGCAGCACACTATATGGGTCTGCGGACCTCTAAAACCGTGCTCATCGTGCAGCCCATGGACCCTGCTGCCTCACATCCGGTAAATTTCGTCCTGAATTTTGGTATCAGTAAAATTTTCAAAGGCTAGACAGTTTATGCATAGGCTATGTGGGCATCCGTCATCGAGCTGCCAATCAGCGAGCGCTGCTAGCGGGTTAGTCGTGTATTGTGTCGTATACGTATAACGCCACGCTCGCTTATATTATGGAATATTTTCTGTCTTAATGACAATCCTCGCAGCTCTGTCATTAAACTACAGCTCGGAAAGAATTGACGGTTTGTAGATACATTTATGGCAAATGGCACTTGACTGCGGATTCAAAAAACAATCGCATATATTACTTTGATACTACAAAGATTGTATAGGTATTATGTTACGCAGTAGCGCGCGTGATCTTTAATCTATTTGTACAGTCGCCATCGGATAAATGGGCTAATTGGGTGCGCAAAATTATAGCTACCTGTAAATTCCTTTAGCTGGTTCCCTGTATTCACTTCAATGTTTCTAACAGCTATTATTACTATTATATAAAATAGGTATCTATACGCAACTAATGGTGTTGGTATTTCATATTACAGTACAGTGAAGTAGCCGTGCAGGATTACAACAGAGGGCGGACGTACCTGTCGGACTTAGCGAAGCGGGAGGGCATCCCCGTGTTCGACAACGTAGACGCGGCCATGGAGTGCGTGCTCGCGCGCCTCTCGCCCGCCGCGTAGCCCTGACTGTGACTACATACCATACTCCTCCATGTCTGACAAGCCTGGACTCGTGGTATGCGTGCAAATTATACGGGTGAATCGTTAGCCTCGATACTTACAGCAGATTGTATACGTGAATAAGTGAACGTAGACTGTGCTTGTCTTCACAATATGTAGAGACTTCGGTATACATCACATTTTAGTTGTTATGATAACCACGTAGGTTTTAATTTTAGGGAAAGGCTGACTAAACAGATTTTATGTGATTACAATCGCCTGTTGTAATACTGTATTTGGACTCGAGAACTACTTCATTAAAGCACTCAGTTTTTTTTAAAACTGGATATAGGTGAATATCTGATCGTTTCAACCGCCTAATTTTGGTGGCATAATTTTTGCCGAAGTTTCTATTCGTCACAATGTGCTGATTTGTCATTTGAAGGTGACACGGTACCTTATACAAATGACGAAGTATAACATTGAGACGTTTAGAAACTTCGGCAAAAAATATGCCACCAAAATTAGGCGGTTGAAACGCTCAGATATTCACCCATGTGTGAATGAGATTGTTAGCCACACGCCGGAATCAGTTATCAAAGGTTGGCCGATGACGACCAGTGTGAGTGGCTAACAGCCAGCCACAATTCTTACAGTTCTACGTAGTCTGCCAACTTCGATGCGACCTAATGTTTGGAATTGTTTGTCAGCTGTCCCATCGCTTCGTTGTGTGCACGCAGCGCAAACGACGCGACGTCTGACACAGCAAACTAGATCCGTGTTGCTTTACGCGTAGTTTGGTTTTGAAGTTACATAGAACTGTGAGTCTTGTGGATATTACATCACAATATGAATCAAGAATACAGTAATTCGGCCGCTTCATGTCTGCCTACACATAACAAATGTTACAGGTAATTTAATTAATGATATATTATTGTAATTATAATAATTTTACAAACTTGTACAATTTCAAAGAATTGGAATCTCATGTATTGTGTTGTCCCTATTTATTTGCAAGTGTCAATTAGTGTTATTCGTTATTGTCCGATTCTCAAGCTACATGAAGCAGCTTCTATCACAAATTATGTAATCCAACACATCACAAATAGTATCCATCACGGAACGGCGTTGTTGTCGACGAAGAGTCTCACACTGCGTGTACTTATTAATTACAAGTTTAGTTTAGTACAAAGTTTGTCTCTCTTTAATTTAGGCACTCTCTATTGTATTATATTACATTATTTTCTAATGCGTAGGAATAGGCACTAAATTTTTAATGCAATTGTACTAAGAACATGTGAGCGAGTATGAAAGGTGACGGTTTTAAAGACGTTGTGAGGATACAAGGATACAACAAATCTCTGTGATTAATTTGTTTAGATAAATGTAATGTTATTTTGAATTTTCAATGCATAAGCTTAGTTTAGTGGTTATGTAAGATTGTTCGTTGGGCAAAAGGTCTGGCAGCGCATGAATCTAATCAGTGCGATTACCGAGCCGGCGCTGGGCACGGCGTACAGTCGTCAACGATCTACTTGTCGACACTACACCCGATATGCCGGGGCAAAGTTTAGACACGGTTGATGATCCCGAGACCTCTAGTTGGCGATGGCGATTGTACGAAAGGAAGCTTCAGGGCGTCTTGCCTCCGTGCCTTTACGTACAGGCTACTGACGTGCGTTCGGCGTACGGTCTTATCGCATCATGGGAATCTATTTGGAAAAGCGGTAATAAAAGTACAAATCATCTTGCTCACGTAGCAAAGTAAATGTTGTAAATTTTGAAGTGGGAAATTAAGAAATACCGATTTACTGCAATCGGTATAACACCTTATACTCATTTTTATTACACCTTAGATTATTGTATCTTTAGAATTGAATATTAATAATATTTAATACGAAATGATTATTTAATGCTTGTAATTTTATTATCACAACACTAGGCTTTTAAAGCCTTGTTTCCAAGCCTAATCTAGTAACTACACTCACGAGCTATGAAAATGGGTTACTTTGTAGGGATGTTTTGTGATAAGTGATCAGTTTTCGTGGCTCGTTAGTATATAATGTATAATTATTAAGAAATTAAGTTTTAAAATTTTGACCCACTGTCACTAAAACAATTACAATTTGATATAATTTAGCAAAAAATATTTTGCTAGTCACACTACCCATAACATGTATCAGTACTTTATAACATTATCTGATAGTACAAATATCTAATTTATAGAAAATGAAAAAAATATATATTAATTAAATATAATTTTATGCCATGTACGCTTATTTTAAACTAATTATTATGTAAATAGAGGAATTTGTAATCACCATAGTGTTTCATTTATTGATTACGTCATTGAAAGCATGCGCCATGCTATTCACATACTTCTGGACGTAAATTGTCAATCAGAGGGATTCGGCGTACACGCGACATACAAACTGGTCTATTTATGGACTTCCACATCTCAATAATAGAGTACACCAAAATTATTGCACCTGAACCAAAATGTCACGCTAAGCGCGAGGCGTAGGCGTGATGTGATACCACTACAAAAGTAGTCGCTCTAGTCATTTACACGCGAACACGTCGATAACTATACCGTTCGTCAGCAGAAAACAAAAAGTAAACAAATATGGCGGACTTTCCATTCCAGCATTGTCTATGATATCTTTGATGCTGTATATCGTGAAACACGTTCGCAGATATATATTTTTACGTTAACACGTTCGACGCCGGTGACACAGCGTCTGTGATTAACAAAATCTGAATCTTATGCCAGTGACACGCATACATGATCAAAGTAATCTTAATCGTATGCCACTAGCATAAATCAAGTTCTTGCTGCTATGCCAGTGGCATAGAAACACAGAAATCTTTTCGGTCACACATGCGTGTCACTGGAATTGGAGTTCTGTCAGATAACTTCGATCGGCATATTACTTTACCATAACTATTACCTTTTAGTGAAACAGTACTGAAGTCGAACGTGTCAATACTATTAAATATCAATAATTTTAACTAAAAATGTATGTATGATGATACTGATAAAACCAAGATTGTGTTCCAAAAGTGCGGGATAGTTAAATAATGCAAGTTTTTAGGTTTGTTTACTACTGACGGGCGGTATCCCTACTAGTGGTGGCGTGCTTGCGTGATACTACCTATTCACCTTGCACTCCCCCATGCCACCCCTTCTATCTGGATACAAAAATATACCGCCTAACAATTTAGTACTACCGAGGCCGGGAAGTGACTGGTTGCCGGCCGAATATATGTAGTATATTAGTAGTAGTATGAATATAGTATTCGGACGGCAACCCGTCACTTCATGGCCGAGGTATGTATAATGCTTTTCTCAAACATGCAATGAAATGAAACAAAAAATGTATCTTCTTTCTAAGAAATTATAAGTCAACTAAATAACTAAGTCTTTGAAACACAACAAAAGTTAAATACGACACCGACACCTCATTTTTTTTAAGATTGACGATCATTTTTTTTATACTAATATTACTTACAGATAAATATTGGCTAAAAGCCAAGATGCCAGGTCACAACCCTATATCAAATAAAAATTAAAAAAGAGGCACTTGCCGGCCTAGGCCGGCAACGAGATACTTCCCGGCCACTTTTTGGGCACGTAACTACAACATTTCATTGCATGTTTAAGAAAAAATATAATATAGCAGTTTGTGTCCAAAATGACTCGACAAGCAAGCCAGTAGAATCAGGAGCGTGTCACTTTTTGTTGCTTGCAACACAAACTGATTTATCATTAAAATGTGAGAAAATGAACAGCTGTGTATCGTTTTAAAAAAGACATTTATCGCATTCAGTTCGTGGTATGTAATTAGCTACCGTGTTACCCTCGACCTGCCCAATGTGATTTATAAAGGACATATTCGATTATTTAGAACAAAAGAAAAGAGACTATATATTCGAACTCATTAGGTTTAAATTTCTATAGCTCAAACTTAGTATACGGGCAGGACGAGGATTTTGGTGCTGTAGCCATCAGATATCGGAGCGGAGTGCTCACAGCTTGCCGCTCTGATATATCTGATGGCGACTGTACTGGCAGTAAACTGACATGACATTTATAATAGGTTTGTGTAAATAACGTTGTTTTGAAAGTATGACTCGAATGTTCATGGAAAAGTACCTACGTCAAACTAAGTACTTGGGAAGGCGACGCGTGTTTCTTGGAAAATTATTATGCGCTTAGCAATGTTCTTCCTATTTCCTGTAGATAGTGTATACGGTAAAACTTTACTTACTTTTCTGCAATTTATTTATTTATTTTGATTTAAAAGTATTCTTGCGACGCACAGGTCAACTAACAGGTAGTGCATACAACAACCAAATGTTTTTTTTATTTGCTAAACCACTAATTGGAGTTCGAGGCCAAAGAATCTACGAAAATATTGCCACAACAATGAAATGTTCTTACAATAGTAAATCATTATTTTCCAAAAACAGACGTTGAGATAACTTATTTATTGGTAATTTTAATTCTTTAATTTAAATAAACAATATTATTCACATATTTTCACGTAAATATAAGATATTTTAATAAAAACTTAATTATCCGCAATTACTAGTAACAAAGTTGGTATTGCGCTGGTATCACCTCAGGTGTTAATAACATTTGGTACAGCAATTTAACTACACATAAATTAAAACCCTATTTCTGCATACGTTTAGAAAATTGCAGAATAATACATTGTAGCGTCCTTTATGTGCACATTTCGTATTCGTCAAATTCCTTTGCCCTACAAATTTCTTTGGCAGTGCTTTAGTTCTCCATTTAAATTATCATACAGATCTAACGTTTTGTTTTCTTCCGTAGGTTGTTAACAAGGTGACCCACTTGGTACAGCCATGTTTAGTTTCGCTATACACCCCATCATCAAAAATTAAATTCCTAATGAAATATACTGGGTGAAATGTTATAAAACACAATGATACAAAATCATATTTTCTGGATCTACTCATGATCACAGCCAAGTTTTACTATGGGACCAGCATTGAAAAAGTTACCACAAAATCTACATCTCCATACATATTGTGAAACCAGCTGTCGCTAGTTACAATCGGGTTGTCATTAATATGTATTTACAAACCATAATAAACATTGATGGTTGGAATTGCAACGCTTTTGAATGTGTATAGGTAGGTAGTTATTATGTATAATTTAATGTGTAATTCAACTTCTTTTTAAAATAGGCTTTGAAACGTTGGCTCTTATCATTTTAAGTTCTTTACAAGAAAATTTTGTCAAATCAATGTTAGTTAAGAGAAAAGAAAAGTTTTTAAATATTTACGTGTTTTTACGAAAATCCTAGTTGTGACAAGCATACTAAACAAAAAGGCGTAGAAACATTATAATTAAAACAGAGGTAGGTATATAATTATTTTATTAGGAATTATTTTAAATAAATTAATTAAATAACAAAAAGGTTGTCGAAACCTGAAAACTTTATTTGACAATGACATAAGAGACTTTGACAAATTTGACAATAACGCATCTGTCGTAGTTTCGTTGGCCTCGAACTCCAATTAGTGGTATAGGGGGCGTCCACTTTGTTCTCTGGCGGATCACTTCATTCCGAAATCGGTCTTTGGGAGCCAAATAATAGGGTTGAACCTGGGTAAAGGTAATAGTATAAATAACGCCTTTATTGAATGGTAAATTTCAAGTAATATATTTTAAATCTTAAAATGTATTTTATTTCATACAATATATTTAAATTACAACAAAATTATCCTACATCCATTGTAACGACAATGTTAAAAAACTGTCATTTTCCTTTTGTCTTTCCTGTGATTCTGTTCCTTGGATATTTGTTGCTCTTTTTTCTTAAGAATATTCAATTCTGCATTCTTTTCATTGATCTGGGTGTTGATTCGCTTATATCCTTCGGAGCCTGCTGAATGTCTGCCTAGGGAACTGCTTAACTTCAATATTTCTTTTTCTATCTTTTTCGTATCTTCTGTTATTTTGAATTGTTCTATATTTAAATCTTTGCTTGTGGATTGCTTTATGTCGATTGCTGGCGGTGCTGATTCCTCAAGCTTGGATTGATCTCCGAGGGTTTTGTTTATAAAATTAAAAACGTTTCTTCTTTCTTTTTCCTGTTCTCTTTCGTAGGCTCTTTTATGGCGTTCTTCTTCTTTTTTCTGAAGCCTTTTTAGTCGTTGCTCTACCTGCATGACAAATAAGACTCTTATATGTATTGTCCAAAATATAGATTGTTACTTATTTTAAGGCCTATGAATAGTAGCAAAAAATATAATATAGGTACTTATTGACTTTACGGCCTATGTTCAGCAGTGGACGTCTTTCGGCTGATATGATGATGATGATGATGATGACTTATTAAGCCTCAGGACCAGACTCACCAAATTTCACACAAGATATAGGTGATCTTTCGGCAATTAGTCTGGGTCTTGGAAACAGATAATCTCAAATTTAATGTACGGTCAACTTAAAAAGTAGCGTCGCATATGAAAAATTCAAGGTCAGTATGCGTATGTATTTTCAATGCTGATTGTAGATGTAAGTATGTTTTATAGTTTAAATTGTTTGGAACAAGTGTTTTTGCACTATTCAAGGTGGTTTACCTTATTTCTAATAGATATATCACTCCACGTCAGTCAAATACAAAAGCAGTCATTCATACGCCACATCACCAATTTGTCAATACTGAATTTGAACATTACGCACGTGCGTGTAGGTGTATATCGCTCTGCTGACCGTGATTTAATATATCGTTCTTTGGCGTTGGATCTGGGATGACGATATGTCAGTCATTGGCGTCCAAAGGGTTAAAAATCGGCCAAGAGCATATCGGGCCATGCTCATGGTAAGGGTCCGTAGTTATCTAAAAACGGCTTGGCCGGATGTTTTAAAAATAATAAGGGACTCAAAGCTTTCTTTTGAGACCCTTGTTATTTTTAAAAGAACTGCACGCTTAGCAACAATAATAAAAGTGGGACGGATAGTCTATCTCGTGGCGACATACTGTCGCACCAATCATGTGCTAAGCGTGCTGTTTTACCCCACACAATAGTATTACAGCAAAATAAAATACGGGACCGTAAAAGTCATCCCTAGTTTACTACTAGGCGATAAAAAAATGATACTCTACCGCTTCATCGGCGTGATTAATATGTATCATACCAACCTGTACCATATTGCAAATTTCTAGTACGTCAGTTAGCCACTGAGCTTTGCTGCGGACAGACAGACATGACGAAACTATAAGGCTGCGGGTCCATTGAGGTGGAGGGGAGTGGAGATGTGCAAAATTGGCCAATGAGACCGCATCACAGTGTTTCGAATTTTGAATTTGAAGAATATAATTGGTCAATTTTGCACATCTCGGCTCCTCTCCGCCTCAGTGGAGCCGCACCCCAAGGGTTCCTAGTTTAGTTCCCTAAAAACCAAAGTATAGTAATGGTCACCTTGAGAGGATCCTGAGCGGCCATCTTCTCAGACAGCGCCATGCAGTGGTCGAGGCTGCGCCCGCGCGGCACCGCTCGCGCCTCCACCGGCGCCACGCGACCCTCGCCCGCCGCGCCCAGCCCTGCCCCCGGCACGTACCCCATCGCTAGCATCAGCTTTGAACCAATGCCCTGGAATAGTTTGTTAGTTGCCGATAAGAAATTGGGTAATAAATAAAGAGTAAATAATCCTACTATAAATATGTTACGACGTTCTTATTTTATTGCACAGAATTAAAGTGCAATGGGACATATATTTGAACATCTTTGAACGTATATAATAGACAGGATGGCCCATTCAAATCGGTCAGTATGGGAAAGTCTGAAACTATAAGACATACGAAGATTTGTTCTTAGGAACCATGTCATTGATTTTCATAATAAGGAACACTGCGTTGATAAATATGAAAAACAAAAAACTTTTTCTTAAGATTTACACAATAAACACCTAGTAAAATAAATTTAAGTACGTGGAAACAATGAATTCCATTCATTTTAGACATCATGTTTCTTAGAGACATTTACTGCTTAAGACCTACACAAACGATATCTGAATAGAAACGTGTATGTTTATTTTTTCAAAACAACCGAGTTCGATTCCCAAGCTGGGTACAGCTTATTTCAAATGTATGAATGCAGTTTTTCATTTTATCAAAATCGGTGACATGGTCCCTAAGAACAAATCTTCGTATCTTGGTAGTTTCAGACTTTCCCATAGTGACCGGTTTGAATGGGCCACCCTGTATATACACTTTATTTTGCCTTTGACCGTTGAAAGTAAAGCTCAAACGGAACGCGTGAGGTTACTTCACACCGCATCGGCAGGCCTAAGTTCCCATTCGGCATGCGATAAGCGATAATTAGTAAATGTATTAGTGTATGTAAAAATCACGTGACTGTAATGTATGGAACTCGTCACATAACTTTTCGTTCCAAAGTTCCAATCTGTCAATCTCATACATTTATTATTTTTCGCTTATCGCATGAGATTGACGATTACTTTGTACACGATACTAAATGTGGACTATTTAGCTACTTTGGCTGTATCAAACTATGTATTCAATACACCTAGGTACAGTCGATGTCAAATATATTATCACGGTTTAGGTGCCTTAAATATATATATTATACATACACGTTTAAGGCAATAATGTGTAAACATATTTTGAGCACCTAAGCCATAATGAGTCGCATGTACATATTTTAAAAAATCAACCCTTCTGGAACTTCCCAAAACCTCCTAGAGGAACTATTCTAGGTGCCAAAACCTCAGAGACATTGGGAATGCATTTATTTTTTGGTCATCCTGTACAATCGACAACACAGCTGTGAATACAAAGTGCCAGAAATATGTATACACACCTTTATGTCCAGGCAATAAAGTTCTGTTTACATATTTTTGGCACTTTGCCTGTGTTCACAGGTGTGTTGTTGATTGTACGTACATGTTATTTGATATAAAATTACTTACTCTTGTATGGCGCTCCCATTCGCCCATCGCTGGAGAGTTGTTTTCTAGGCTCTTTTCTACCAAAAGCGCTTTGATGCTGTCGTCGGGCCGCGGCGCCTTACTCTCGGGATACTCCGTGTCACTAAGGCTGTCGTCAGAGTCCGAGTCTGAATCATCCACTGAAATAATCAACATATAAAAAAAAATTAAAACAGATTTCATCCGATTTATCCAAGATCATATTATCAGACCTTAACAACTTGGTGCCGACAGGACCATCTAGGTGTTATACCCGTTCGATTTAAAAAAAACTGAAAATCGGTTCACGATTCTCGGAGATATTTATCGAGTATGGGTAGTGACACGAGAGATGAAGTCACGCACACAACAACATGTGATGTAAATACAAGGGGTATTTGAAATTAGTGTCCCTTTTTCGTACTGATAGTAATTCTAATTACAGCTGTAAGATTCACCAAAACCTATATTACATAATTTTTTATTTATTTTATTTAGTCGTATTGACGACCTTATCCTTTTTTGAAGTCGGTTAAATAAAAAGCATTCTTATTAACCAGAATAACAAATATAAAAATCAGCGTTTCATTGTATCCAGAAATTGTATCTGAGAAGTTAAACTTGTTAAACTTGTAAAAATGTTTACCACTCAAAGGGAAGATTTCTTCGAAATTCACTGAGCACTCATCCCCCCCACACTTTCTCTTCTCTCCCGTTTTGACGCCGCTTTCGAATTTCACCATGCATGTCCTCTTCTCTTCGTCAACGCTTTTCACGACCGCTCTGTGCCATAAGTGGTATTTTTCACTCGCCTTCTTTGTTAACTTCACGTCCTGTTAGGAATGTGTACATTGGACATTATAAGGACGGACGGAATATTTTTTTTATTATCATCATCATATCAGCCGAAAGACGTCCACTGCTTAACATAGGCCTCCCCCAATGATTGCCACAATGATCGGTCCTGCGCCACCCGCATCCAGCGGACTCCTGCGACCTTCACCAGGTCATCAGTCCACCTTGTGGGGGGCCTACCCACGCTACGCCTTACGTGCATTTTTTTATATGTACACATAATTATCTTTAAACATGTAGATTATCTAGCTCAGTGGAACTATCTTATACAGTGTGGGAATGAGTATGCCGACAGACTTGGACGACAAAAGAAGAAAAGAAGTAAAAAATATTGCATAGGTACGAACGATGACATGCAAAATTTTTTGAAGGTATTTAAAACTATCATAAAGTTAAATATACAGGGTGTTACACGAGCCACTGAAAACCTTGAACGGGGTGATTTGGTAGGTTACTCTGAGAAACTTTTTGCTCTTTCATACAAAATGTCGTTATCGATGTGTATGTAAAAGACAATTTTTTTTACATTTCGTGATTGGCTCTTTGGTATTTCACTAAGATTGTTATCATTTTCTAACATCATTCAAAGGGATGAAAATGGATGAAATTTTAATCAAACTTTCAGTGAATTATATGTTATGATGAAAAAAAGTTGAAAAATACATTATCGCCAATACATAGGTATATTATATAGTCTCAGAATGTGGTCAGGACTACAGCTTTAACACTTTCGCAACCAGTCAAAATTTCGGACAATACCCCTTAATTTTGATTGGTTGCCAAAGTGTTGAAGTTTGTCGGCGTATTCCTTTCCCAACCTGTGTAATTATTGTGTATACAACGTTGTAATACTATGTAAATCACAGTGTAGTTACAATTTGCCAATACCTAGTTATACAAAATAAGCATAGAATTACACAGACCTCATCATCAGGTGGCTTCAATTTCAAAAGGACCCTGCTGCCAACTTTCACTCCATCAAAGTCTGGTTCAATTGCCTCTTTCAAATTAGATAATTGTACAATCGTTCCATGAGAATATCTGGAAATATAAATGCGATTAACTTGGTAGATTCAACATAAAACAGTAGTAATGTCATTGACTTCATTTTATTGACTCACCTACATTGTTCATCATCAAATCTGCAGTCGCCATCGAGATAAAACGGGCACGGCACCATCTCCGCGTGGGTGGGATGAGTGAACAACACTCGCACCTGGTAGACAAAGGCTTGATTTAAGAACATAGGCACTGATTTGACATAAACCGTCACAAACTGTAAAAAACTGTTTCAAATTTATTTCCAAAATAAATTGAAACATTGTGTTTTTATTATGCCTTCTAGTTAATAGATATTACTAAGATCCATGAATCCAATGTATTGTGTAACATGAAGTTGATAAATATAATATTTAGACTTCATTTTATCGTGACTTTTTAAAGCCCAAGTCACTACAATAAATTAATTGTAACATTACAAACCTGAAGATCATTGAACTGGTCGTCATCTTGTCTTGGGACCACAGAGCTGACCATTGCATTGTGGAGACTAGGTTGTCCTCCCCACTTATGTGTGTGATACACAGCACACTTCATTCCAAGTAAAGTTGCCAATTCATCCTGTTTACAATTCAATCATTTTATTACCAATGAATAAACAGCCAAGTTGAAATTTCTTTTCTTTATGAAAATTTTTTTTTTTTATTAAGCCTAAATAAATGTAGCTTGTGAGAAAAACTTGTAAGTAGGTATATCAAAATAAATGAGTATAATAGTCTATTAATAAATTGAATTCAAACATTGAGATATTCAAATTTACTTATAGGTAGGTAAATTATATCTATATTGGCGGGAGAACTGTGACAACCAGGCTGAATAGAGGAAAAGAGGAGAGGCCTTTGCCCAGCAGTGGGACACTAAACCAGGCTAATGAATTTTTTTTTTAAGCTTGTAGGTATTATCATGTCAGTAATGAAAAGTAAAATGTAGATTTGCATTCTTTTTGTAATTACTAATATCAGTCAAATCTCATTTTTCCATGTAATTACCTCGGTTTCCCTACTCATACTCACCTCAATATCGCTTTCATCATCACTGTCATTTGAAGTAACAGCACCTTTAGAGCTCTCAGCTTTCTCTTGTGAAGGTGCTTCGTAAGCACCACTTGCTGCCATTTCTTTCTGTAAGAAATTAAAAATACAGAATTGTCATGTCATACTAAAATTTTGAGTTAGAAGCCATGGTGAATTGGTGAATGGCTTTTATTCAATAATGCTTTTCAAATAGCCCAAGCATTCATCAACTCAAAAAATATGTTAGTTCAAAAATCTACAGGACAGTCATACTCTTAAACTATGAGTTACAAATTAAGATATGCTCTGCTGATAAGTATTATGCTCATCAGTTTGCACATCAGTTTCTTGAAAGAGACTCGGCTTTATAGAGTGATCTCTCTCTCTAACATATGTGACCTTTATGCAATATTATTTGTCTCTTTCCATAGACCAATGTGCAAACTTTATCGCCGGGTACTGTAAGTTTATTTGAATACACATTGTATTGTGATATCTGCCCGAGATCTGTGCTGTTAGAAGGGTGACAAGAGTTGTTACTTAGACTGATGATATCGTACATTCAAAATATAATTTAGTTTCTATGAGAACAAAAAGATATAATCATAAAATCATTAAAACTTGTTGAAAAATACTGTAAACTGTCGCACCTATACTGTATTACTCTACCCCATTCAGTCTCCATTGGCCACCCCAACTATATATTCGAGCAGCCTCAGCATCTGAGCATGCCTCTATTGTCGTGGCATTAAAGTCTATTTTCAAATATTTTTGAGCAGTGGACATAAATACTATGGTAAACTCTTTGGTCCATTTAATAAAAGTTCCCATTCTTGTATTCAGTACATGGCATGAAGAACTTGATAAAGATGAAAAGTAGAATGAATTTGACATGTCATAAATTACATTTATTTTCCTTTAGGTACATATTTTGAGTTACCAAGTTCTTCATGCCATACACTGTACTTTTTGGCAAGCATTTAACAGATAGTTCTATGTTATAATCATACCATAAATAAAGAATATTCATCATCCAGTTCAGTGTTTTCATTTGGCTGTTCTGGCTGTGACAAGACGTTTGTTTCCTTGGTATTGATGGCATCTAAGCTTTCTTGGGTCAACTGTATTAGTTGGTGTAAGTCTGACTGCAAAGCCAGCAGTGATTCTTTCTCACTATCTGTTGCTTCTAATAAAGCTGTATTAACCATGCATAACTGAAAAAAAAGTAGTATTAAAGAAAAAAGCGTAGGTAACGCAAAAATTACAATAATGTTTTTAGTTAAGCTAATTAATACATTTTGATACCTACTTGCTCATTGTATTGGGTAAGAGAACCTTTTAATTCATCCATAGTTGCGTACAGAATACGTAAAGTTAACAGTAATTTATTGATTATAATATGGTTTGAAACATACGGATAGTGTCTAATATATGAAACTATGAAACAAATAAACGAGAAGAGGACAAATAAGCAAGTTAATAGAGATACGACAAGTAGTCCCACTTTTAGATCAGGTGAACGGAGCCTGGGTTAATCGTATATTCTAGTGTAAATAAGATCATTAAACGATCATAAGAATAATTATTGTTGAATTGTAATAAAGCTGAAATGCTTAAAAAAGCAGAAGCGTCCAATAAGTTTTCAGTAATAGAATAGAGTAGTATTGTATTGTGTCAATGTCAAATAAATTCTCTAGACTCGAAGTTTTACCACAGAGTATATAAAATTGATGTGACAGGACTAGGGTTGTAGATACCCGGCTAAAGCCGGATATATCCGACTTTTTACAAACTTGTAAAAAATTAGCAATTCAACCAATTAAATTCTGAAGATGCGATTTCACAAACCAAATAACTAAGATTTTTTTGCTTATTTGTTGTGTTCAATCGCATCTGTTGACTTTAGTTGTATTTATAGCGCTTGGTCGCAACGCAATGTAGTCAAACCCTCCAAGGAAAGTCCAACGAAGGGATTAATAAAGTGAAGGACTCAAATTCTCGAAATTTGCGGATTTAGAAGTTCGCGCCAGAGCCGTAGCTCCAGGATCTCTAAAGGCCTAACGTGAACTTCGAAAAGAAAATTTCGTGTTTATGTTAGCGTGTAGGTTGAGTTTGAAAGCGATCGTTGGTCACACCAAACAAATGTATACAATTAAATAAATGAATTCTAAGTTTAATATTTATGTTTATAAATAAATGAAGTGTTGGCAACAATAAAAGTAAAAATAACCTAACTTAAGAATAAAGGAGAAATAATTATAAAGCTCAATAAATTTTATTATTCATTTTATTTACGTATACATAATAATATATTTATTACTCTTAAAAAGTACAATTATTGCTTACGAAAGATACAAATTCTTGAATACATGTTAATGTTTAATTGAGCTTACACGAGTTGTATACATAATAGCCTTTAAAATTGAAATGATTCAATGTTATTGCTTACAATTTGCCATGGCACTTCTCATTGTCCATTAATTTTTTTTTTTAAATTTTAAGATAAATCATTTATTAACAAAAATATAGTAACAAAAGGGAAATTTAAGAATAAATAAATAGTTATTACGCAAGCACTGATGGAGATATTAGGTACCTACTCTAGTCGGGTAGAGGAAAGATTGGGTAGGGCTGCGCCATCGCTTAGGCCAAAGAAGTTTTTGATGGAGTTAAATTTGTGGCGCGTACCCCGAATACACATGCTTGTAGCACGGAGTATGGAAATTATAATTTTCGATCTAAGCCAGCCCATTACTACGCTGAGGGATCTGTCCCAACGATCAGCGACTGCTTCGCCGAGATGTTTGACGAAAGCGGACATCTGAGGTGCGAATATCCCATCCACGGATGTTACAAGGGGAGTAAATGTCGCATGCCGTTTTTCACAAGAGTTCAAATATTTTCGTTTCTTTTCCTCTTCGGCGGACTTAAGTACGGCTGCTACCGGACGCGAGATGTAAGAGGGAGCGTCAGTGTCTACGACACGGATATCAAATAACGCCTCCCTCTGTGCATCCCAAACGCCACGGCAGCAAAGGTCTCCCCGAAGTCCGCAGTCACCTTCCGTGATGAGGGGTTCTTTGACTACATTCCCCCAGGCGTGCTGACATAGCTCACAAAATAAGTCCCGGATTTCGTTGTGACGGCGTGTAATTAATCCGCCAGTTTTACAGCAGAGAGCGTGGTCCACGTCAAAAACATCATTGCCACAGCCGTCACACGATTTAGGCATGAAGATAGGTGTTCTGTGGTATCTTAGTGCCAATGCATCTCTGAATTCCATTGGGGATAGGTCAAAGTGGTCTTTTCTTGTAGGGATAACCGAGAGCCAAGTAGACGATTTGGTTTTAGTTTTCGTGAAAATTGAACGTTCGACTGCTCGTTTTTTGTTAGGAGAAAGTTTGTTTAAAATAGAGTCCAAAGTTACATCATCTTGAGAATTTTTAATTTTCCGGCATTCCTTTCTTGAATGTCCGAGGGACGGGTCCATATTGGCACTTATACAATTTTTTCTTCGAATTTTTTTACTAATACCATTTTTTACTCATAATCATCATTACTCCGAAAATTTTATCTCATACTTTTTTTCTTACTAAAAATTATACTTCTACCTACAATGTTCATAACGATTTTTATTTCGAAATTTTATCCTCCTAAAGTCGTCAAGTAGATTAATTTCTACCCATAAAGTTATTTGATATAAATTGTTTATTTATAAACATTTTCCCATTAGGTTCACCCTGTTGTGGTATAATTCTTTTATGAATAATTCTATATGACATAAACCATGTAGTCATAATGGGCTTTGTGCAGAAACTGTTGTGGCATACTCAACTTTAGCATATTTCGTTGTGGCAGATTTCGAGTTGTTCGAATATTATTCGAGCATAATTTCGATGCTCCTATTTATTATGTGGCATAATCTGGATGTGCATAAAAAGTATCGGCATAGTTTGTTTTAGCATAACAGAGAAGGAATAATTACAATACAACCTCTCAATATAATCGAGGTAGTAGTAATATACTGTACGTTACTTACTGTGTTACTGAGCTGAGTACTTTCTAGGTTGCTAAAAAAAAAATAACCTCGAAGACTAAGGCGGGAGCAAAGCTCCCGCCTTAGTCTTCTAACCTAACCTATCCGAGTCGGATCTGCCCCGGAAGGTTTTGTTCGCTCGCTTCGCTCGCTCACTGCAGAAATTTTCACCCTCACAACAAATTCTGCTTGACGAAAAATGCAAGTTTCGAACATGTGGCTATATGCCCAAAAAAAATATGCAAATCTAATTTCTGTCTTATAACATTCGGCGTAAATAATGATATGCCAAGATAGTTTCGCACAAAATAATGTTCGAAATATTGTTATTTATGCCAAATGATGTTTCTGCCTCATTAAGATGTTGCCAAAATAGATTGTGCAAAGTCTGTTATGTCCTAAGCGTTTCGGACAAAATAAGTTATGCCAGATAGAGGGAACCCGTTTAGTACAGACAGTACTCTGCCACAACCTGATTTGTGCAGGTAGCTAGTGTTTACAGTCATAGTACGATTTATATTTAATTAAACAAAAATAATTCATACATAAAACCAGTACAGAAAAAAATAAATATAACATTAGAGTATATAACATAAAATAAGTATAGTGAAAAATTATATAAACATAAAAGTTAGTACTAAAAATATGTATGAAAAACAACATTATGAACATAAATAATTCTAAGTAATGATAATTATGAACAAAGATTACTTCTAAATACCGATCATTATGATGTTAAATTTTATAAGAAAAATTTTCGGAGTTCCAATAATCTAAGTTGCAATTTTATAAATACTTTGGCGCACCCCCGAGGGACATGTGATGTTGAGTGAGGTCCAGTTCATTATTTTCAATTAAGGCGGATGAGAGGATTGAACAGCCATTTTTGGAGGTTTCGTAATGTAAGTTTGTCATTTTAGAAAGTGCGGGGATGGCTAGACCGCCTTTGTGTCCATTAAATTAATTCGAGTGCACTAAAATATCACAATTGGCCACCTAAGGTAGTACAACAAGCCAATCAAGCCATGCTAAAAAAAATCCCATAATAATGTCATTAATTATTAGTACCATTTGAGCGCTTGAGTGACCTCGCATGATACTGGTATTGACAATTTCTAAAATCAGAGAGTATTTGATTCTAATTTCTAATATACATAGTTTACAGAGTGATAAAGTCTGATTAGTGGGATTTAAATTAGACAGGCATCGGTAGCCTGCATTACCATGATAGGTAATGCATAAAATAATTATATATTGGTATGAAATTGAAAGCACATTCATTTACTCTATTTCAGTCAAAATTCACTGCTAAAAATCATGATACATTTTCATGTACATGTCATCAGAGCAACATTTTATCATCAACATCATCATCATATCAGCCGAAAGACGTCCACTGCTGAACATAAGCCTCTCCCAAAGATTTCCACAATGACAGGCCACCCGCATCCATCGGACTCCTGCGACCTTCACCAGGTCATCAGTCCAGTGGAGGCCTACCCACACTGCGCCTCCCGGTACATTTTATATTGCAACTCATAGTCACAGCATAAGCATAATATATACAGATAGTGTCAGACTTTACTCTCAACATACAATGTGGCTAAGAAATTAGCGCATTCCCATTGCCCGTAAGGTTTTGGGACTGAATAGATCCCCTAGCAGTTTGAATTTAAAATTTCGTGAGACATAATAACTATAAAGATGTATAATTAAAACGGTTAAACTCACATATATTTAGACACTACGCGCGACATGTTTCGGAGAAGTCTCCATTCCAACACTGAGCCGGTGAGCCCGCGTTCACGTCACGTCAAGCGGCTCGCAAGCGCGGCGCGTACCAGACCTAGCAGGTTCTTGGACGTTCCAGAAGGGTCAACAGTCTGATAAAATAGAATTACTACTTAACAGAAAAACCGGCCTAGTGCGAGTCGGACTCGCACGCTAGAGGGGTTCAGTACCATTATCAATTAATCATTTTAAAAAAAATCAGTTAAATCAACCTATCTCAAAAAAATAAAAAAATATCTTGGGACATCTTACACAAATCAACTAAGTCCCACGGTAAGCTCAATTAAGGCTTGTGATGTGGGTACTAGGCGACGATATATATAATACAGATACGCCAGATGAGCGCAAAAATACCGATTAGGAGTCGAAGTGGTCGCCATGGCCGAAATCGGTCGGACTCATCATCATCAATACAGATACATATAGCTACTTATATACATAGACATCCATGACCAAGGAACAAATATTTGTGATAAATAAATACACAAATAATGCCCTCGCCGGGATTCGAACCCGGAACCTCCAGCTTCGTAGGCAGGGTCACTACCAACTAGGCTACGGAGGCTGACAAACTTTAAGAGATAATTTAATCAAACCAAAAATCGTTGATAGTTTATTAAAATGAACAACATATATTTTTTTTAAAATTTTATACCGCGAAGTTTAAAATATAGAGGGCGGATACATTTTTTAAGACTTTGAGATCTGATAAAAATGTGTTTTAGAAACCTTTATATCATTTACAAAGACTTTTCTATTGATAGCTCACACGCTTCTGTACATCGGAAAAAAATCTGCCTCTCACTTACATGTATGGAGCATGGAGGGCTCCAACCCCAACAATTTTTTTACAACATAGTATATGGTTTCCGAAAAAATCGGCTGTGACAGACGGACAAAACGAATCTGTATCGTTTCCGTTTTTGACATTTTGGCAACGGAAACCTAAAAAACCTGTAATTCCCTTATAAAAATTCTTATTGGGGATCCCAAAACCTCACTGACAACAGGAATGCACTTATTTTTTGGCCATCCTGTGTATGTCATAATTAGTCAACTTTTCAAATTAGCTTAATCATTTTCTTTTGTAGAAGTGGTTGCATCACTAGGAAACACATTTGCTAATGATTCAATTGTAATTTTTTTTATAACTGCTGCTAATATATTTTTTACATTATTTCCTGAATAATTAGCATCATTGTCAAAGTTACTGGCAAGTGAATGGAATGTATTGTTCATGAGCATCTTAACCTTTCTGGTTAAGTGAATATGCTCTTCTTTGTCATAAATTTTTTTATCACTTTCAAAATTCTGCATTGTTTTTTGTACTTGGTTATTTAGATAATTTACACGATCAGATAAATCGTTTCTTATATTTTCAAGGTCTCTGATAATTTCATCCTTTTCTCTTATTGTCTTTTCTAAGGCAGATATTTTGTTTGAATACAGATCATTTTGAAACTTATCATTATTTTGCGATTGTTTAGTGTCCACAGTTTTAACAGCATTCTTCAGTTGAGTAAGTTTGTGTATGATAACGTCAATTTCTGCAGAAGTCTCAGTACCACTAAGATTGTTTATGACTGGCACTTGCATGTGCAAGGGCACCATGTATCCATTTACATAAGTAAATATTTGGTTGTTGACTAAAGGCACACTTGTTATTGATGTTTGACCACATTCCGTTTTATTCAATGAGAACAAGTTGTTCATTTCCATATTTGTTTGACTAGTTTGTATTGCAATACTTTTAGTAAGTTCTTGATCTTGGGTTGGTGCATTGTCTCTATTTGTGCTTACATTTGGCAACACATTAAACTTACTATCAGTAAGTAAGTCTTGAGTAATTGATGCTTCTAGTGGCATATTTCTTTTTACGGGACTTATTGGCATTGATGGTAATATTGCGTGGCCCACATTAGCGATCCTGTTAAGAATTGAGGCTTTTATATTTTGTGGTTTGGCAGGGCCCTCCTCTGTTGTGCTATTACTTCCAGCTTCATCAGTAGTTTCATCACTGTCGTCAATTTTTTCTACCTCAGGTTTAAATTCAGGACTTTTGTAAGGTTTTATAGCAACATTCTCCTTTTTTAAACAATCTTTAACTTCTTCTATGTGCATGTCATTAAAACACAAGCCCCAATATTTTTTATGATCATCATAAAATGATATCATAGCACCGGATGACATTGTTACTTCTAACTGTGGTGTGACAGTAGTACAGGATAAAGTAGATTTATCTGGACTGTAAAGTATAATTTTACATGTGCCAGCCTTTTTCATCATAGCAAAACCAATCTTCCCTTTGCATTTATGGGTTTGTTGAACCCTGAAATAAACAGTAAAAATATATTAATAAAAAAATATGATAGACACTGCTTTTCACATAACTTATAAGAAAAATAAAAGATGTATTATATATTTCATGTATATGCACATAATCATTTCTGGAGAAATGATTATGCTGGTCAGCCTCCGTAGCCTAGTTGGTAGTGACCCTGCCTACGAAGCTGGAGGTTCCAGGTTCGAATCCCGGCGAGGGCATTCGTTGTGTATTTATTTATCACAAATATTTGTTCCTTGGTCATGGCTGTCTATCTATTTAAGTATCTATATGAATCTTTCTATTATATATTTTGTCGCCTGGTACCCACATCACAAGCCTTAATTGAGCTTACCGTGGGACTAGGTTGATTTGTGTAAGATGTCCCAAGATATTTATTTATTTATTGTCATTTATGAAGTACTATTTATTCTCATATTTAATTTTGTTATTATTCAGGCTAGCAATAGAATTTCCTAGAACAGAAAAGTACCACTTTATTCCCTCCTAGGATGGAAAAAGGGTGTGAAAACTCACTTACTCATTTAATGATATGAGTAAATGGAGGTTAGGTCTGACTTCAGGAATTTGTTATTTACAATGAATAAAAGATTATAGCTTACCATTCATAGGCTATTACAGAGCACGAAAATACACATTGAGAGGTACTAACATCATCAGTTCTAGTACTTTCATCCATTTTCTTTAGTTGAGGAGGTTTGTACTTGAGGGAAGCATTAGCCGTTGTTTCATTACTGGAATCGTCTTTAAATATGTTGGCCAGGGTGGTGCTGAAATAAATATTCAAATAAGGCCAATGTTTTATACAGCTACTCCATGAATAATATTATCACTACACGGGTATTATATCTTTATCAAGTATAATAACAACAGGTTATTCCAAACTATAAAGATTATATTTAGGGGAGGACTGTTTACGGTGAAAGGTATGTAATTATATGACCATCGTAGTGCGTTTACCTTGCGTTTGGAGTAAAGTATCCATCATCTACCTCGTCAGTTTCCAACATAATAGACATTTTTCGTCACGTTAATGCGTTACTGTAACGTAACACAAAATAACATTTATTGTTAGTTTTTATAGTATTTTTGAAAATAACATAAATTTGTCAACAGGCACTAACAGAGATTGCGGGCAAGAAAAATATAAATTATCAACACTGTACTGTAATCTGTAATGAATGATATGTCATTAAACATTGACATGATTGACAGCTTGACTAGATTGACTTTTTTTCTTTTTTTACAACCACTAGTGTTGCAAAAGTTATCGATAAGTATATGATGCATCCGCACCAATTTAACTGTTTATTTCATCATTTAGGTATTTTTGCCACTTAGTTATTGGTAATAACTGTTGTAAATATTACGTTACACTTTGAGCAGTACCATAATATTGTTTGGCGACAAGCGTCTCTTTTTCTTATCGCTATTCCTCGTAAAACGGAACGATGTCTGAGTGAGGTGACTGACAGATACCTATACATGACATTTTGACTTTTTTATTTTCTACGCTGTAGCGGTTATCTAGACCTACTACGACATCGCACTAACCACGTTGACCTTATCAAGCTATCATTCCATAAAATAGTAACAAATTTCAGTTTCATCACCGTCTGTAAGTGTTCATAGACCAGTGATCTTTCTTACCGTGTTAACAATGCCTGATTCATTTTCGTGTATCACTTGCCAAGTGGTGTTCAAAAGTCCCGAATTACAGAGGGAGCATTACAAATCTGATTGGCACCGATATAATTTGAAGAGGAAGGTTGCCTCGATTCCCTCTGTAACATTGGAAGAGTTTGAAACACGAGTCAAGGAGCACAGAGAGCAAGCGCAGGATGAGAATCGTGATGATTCACATTACTGCAAGTGTTGCTCAAAGTTATTCAATACGACCAACGCGTATAACAACCACCTGAATAGCAAGAAGCATAAGTTAGCTCAGGAGAAGGCTCCAGAATCTGACCACAGTAATCACTCAGATACAGACAGTTTCGTAAAGGTTGATGCGCCTGAAGCCACAGGAGCAGCCACCTCTGATGACAGGATTAAGTTTACACTTGTGAACACTCATGGGTCCGGAGATGAGGATGCTGAAACAGCTTCAGAAATAGAAGAGGTATACTATAAAATTGATATTGTATAAATTGATTCTTAGTTTGATCAGATCATTATGAGTTATAAGTATAAATTTTAATAAAATATTGGATTTCAGCTTGATTCAGATGAGTGGGATGAATGCCGCATTAAAGGTAGTGATTCACTCATTAAGCCACAAGATTGTCTATTTTGTACTCATCACAGCAAGAATATGGTGAAGAATTTAAAACACATGTCTGAAGCACACTCATTCTTCATTCCCGATGTAGAGTACTGTGTTGATGTTAGAGGTTTACTGCTGTACTTAGGAGAGAAGGTAATTCTGGAAATGTATAATTTTAGATACTACAACCCATAACAACTGCAGTACCAAATAACAATCAGAGTAAAATTAATTGCTAAATTATACATGCAAGATTGATAATGATGTTAACCTTTAAAATAATGCTAGTCAGATTTATAATAAAATTTTATTTCAGATTTCTCAAGGTTTTATGTGCCTTTGGTGTAACGAGACTGGTCGTACATTCTACTCTATGGAAGCTGCTCGAGGCCATATGGTGGACAAGGGGCATTGCAAGATGCTACATGAAGGAGTGGCTTTAGCAGAATATGCAGACTATTATGATTATAGGTACACATTTCTCTAATACATCTTCAGAAGAAAACCATAAATATACGTATATATTATACATGTTTTTAGAATAATTGGGTACTTTTGCACATTGTCCCATTACTGCAAATACCAGTAAACATATTATGTCATCCGATAATGAATTTAATTATCATGCCATTAAATTGATTCTGCCAAACCCTGATTTGTGCAGATAGCTGGCATTTGCAGTAATTGATCAACATGAAATGTATTTTTGAAATCATCAATCTACAATGATTGAAATGAAAAAGTTTGGGATACAAAACAGGGTAAAATGTATTATTGACATCAGAGTTTGGAACTTGCAATAAGACACCTAATGAAAAAGTGATGCCTACTGTGACATCACGTGGAACTATTTTGATAGTTTTGTTTACCTTTAGGTTGATAGTTATATGTTGGTAGTTTTGTTATCTACTCTAATATTCTATTTGAAAGATAATGTATTTTTAAACAAGCCTAGTGTTGGTTATACCACATGTGAAATAAAACTATGAAACTATGTATACTATACATAGTTTTATTTCATGAGTAATCCTCGCGGTAACCAAAGAAAATATTCAAATTGGATTGCTTAAAATTGGATGATCCTACGAAATCATACTTTTTCCATATCTTTAATTTGATTGCTATACAATAGAAATGATGCACTCTATGAGTTATAATTATTATAACTAACCCCAATTGCCTACTAATCACATGTTTGATACTTACAGTACCTCCTACCCTGATCAGAAGGATGGTGACGAAGACATGGATGTCGATGAGGAGGTAGAAGGCCCAGCAACCCTTGAAGGCGATGATTTCCAATTGGTGCTACCGTCAGGTGTTACTGTTGGCCATCGGTCACTCATGAGGTATGTTACAATATTTTTATACCTAATGGATATTCTACAACTTTGTGTTAAGGAAGGCCTAAAATATGGCCTAACTTTTGGACTGTATTCAGTGGTAATAAAGTCCATGAAGTGGAATGATTGGGATAGACTGTTTTTTTTTTTCAATAGGCGTGAACAAGAAATTACAATTATTCAATGGAATATGTTTGGTGCACGCAATTGAATTTCGTTTGTAAACTGCTCACTCACACAATCTAGTCAAGTAGAATACAAGGATTACACATTTATGTTTTTATAATCTGTTTATCTCATATATTTCCCCTCATTCTAAGCAATTTGCATGGGCCACCTGTAGAGAGATGGCAGCATAAGTTGCCTGTAGCTTAAACTCTTGAGTAAATGTAAAGTTAAAATGATATGTAATAACAATAACATATACCTGTCCTTAGTTGTCAAATGTTATATATGTGACATAGGACCTCATGTCATTATTAGGCTGTTTTGATGATATCTAAAGATACAATCATTTTTTGTTAATTTCATGACTCTAGAATTTCGCAGTTCAATTATTGCTAGGAGTAGGTAATCATTATTGCACAATTGCGTGGCCAGTGAAGTGTATCAAACAAAGTTGGCTTAATAAATAAGCAAGTATTTTAAGGAATAATTTCGTGATTGCGCAATATTATATTTACTTGGTAGGTGATATGTATTTAACTCGTATAGCAGCATTAGCAGCCTGTAATTACGTGACGTATATAAAATTTACATATGGTTTTTGCAATATTACTATCTATCTGTTATACATGGTGAATTATGTAAATTGGGTAAATCCTTGTAACTGTAATGAAAATGAAACTGGTTGTTTATTTACTTATGATCCAAGTGTAAGTGTTAAACTATATCTGGTTAAGAATTATTGTGATATCTTGACATATTTAACAGTAGTAAAATTTGCACAATTAATGAATAAAAATGACAGAATTTGGTCACTTTCATTACACTCTTGCATGGAATTGCCCAATTGCTTCCATTGAAGTCACGTGATTTCTAGATTACTCTTATCTACACGTGTCATAGTGACGTTGAGATAAAATATTATTACATCACATCGCCTATTTATTCTCTATTTACTGGGCACTAATAAAGATCAAATGTCAAAGGTGATAACTGCAGGTGCAGAAAAGCTGTCTCTTTTGCACTCATGAAATATTTTATGTGAGTTGGCTTCTCTGTTCTTCCGCGCTTCTCAACTGTATCTAAGCGAGTATGCGAAATCTAAACTATGTAGGTCCGTCCACACTGAACGATCGGCCATGCGCGGAAATCAACCCACCAGGCAGCTCACTTCAGTGTGTATACACTTTATGCTCAGAACAACACAGTATATTGCGTAACGTTATAAATTCCCAATAATTCATATTATCATGGAAATATCACAAGTGGTTTTCAATTTGCATTAAGATTTATGAAAAATCTGAATTTAAGAAGTCACAAACTGTAAATGAAATTGCATGTTTAACAGTGTATGGCACACTTTACATTGGACGTGCTTAGTACATATAACACAACTAAATTAACTTGAACCGCAAAGTGTTAAACATTTAATTTCCTTGATTGTACTATTGCTACTGCGCAATGCGAAATATTGTCACGATAATTATGTTTATGTTATAGTTTATGCAAAGGACCATGCGTCAAAATGGTCCTGAAACCAACAGCATTGAGAGTTATGTCAATAAACAGGTCTTAAAATCTACTTTATTTCATTATATGGGCACAAAGTCAAATTCCATTGCAGAACTAAGATATTTTGTATTTTAGTCGTGGTGAGTACGAGCTACGATAAATTCATTCAGAGTTTATTTGATTTTGGGGGGTAGGTATTGAACAAACCTAATTAAAAAATTAATGTAGGGTTATCGACATTTCCATTAATTATGTTCGTTCGGTGGCATTTCTTGTTGAATATCGTGTTTTACTTATCATCATAATAATATTCATACAAATTAAATTCATATAATATTAAAACATGGCAATAGAAGGACGCCGTTCGGTTTTGCAACAGCGGCGATATATTTTAGAAGAAAACTTACCTGATTTAAATATGAATATCTCAGTTCTGCAATGGAATTCGGCTTTGTGCCCATATAATGAAATAAAGTAGATTTAAAGACCTATTTATTGACTTAAGTTTCAGCTCTGTTGGTTTCAGGACCAGGCTCCATACAAAATTGCCCATGGTCCTTTATATTTGATATTATGTAATTGGAATTACAAAACCGGGATCAATATTCTGATGTATGACTATTGCTGAGATTTCAAACGGTAAGCTATCTAAAAATTTACGCGTTATTGTTACGACAATGCTAAGAAAACAGTTCTTTGGTCCTAAAGGGTATATAACTCATTAGGGAAAACGAGTTATATTTAATAACGTCCATTTCGTCAATATAGCAGAATGTCTTCTTTGAGCAAAATGCCCTATCTACGATATTGAAAGTAAAGTACTTTGTCCCATAGTTCCCGTCATGTCCCATAGTTTTGGGATACCCTTTATATTGGTTTAATACGATTGATAATGTTGACAGTTATAACAACCGAGCCGATAGTTCCGTTGTCTTTTTCATTAGAATTTTTATTATGCAACCATGCTGGAACTGAATTAAGAAATATAAAATAACGCAGATTTAAATAATTTTAAGAGTCTTATTTCTTAAAATATATCAACATCCCATATAATATATTATTACCGATGCCAAAAAAGCGAAATAAATATTGGCTAATTGTATTTCCGACTTTAAAAAAGTAGCAGTAAGCTTATGATGTCGTTGTCACATTTTAACAAGTATGCAACTGCGAATGTGACGCGTAGCACGTAGCACGATAAGCGGATAAAACGGGACCATCATAAGCCACCTGGAGGCTTAGCCAAGTTGCCAATCGCTAGCGCTTCATCGTCAATCGTAAGCGAAAGGCAGCTAACTGTCTTTGTCGCACTAATGGGAAAGAGTGACAGAGAGGGAAAACTACGATACGCTACTAAGCGCTAGCAACTTAGCAGTCATCATGCCTATTCGACACAAGCTAAGCTATTTTCGTTTGCAGGTACTACAAGCAGAACATAACGCACAGCAGCGCCGCGCTCGTGAAGAAATCGGACCGCAAGTTGCACCGTCTGCTGGGCGTGTACCGCGCGCTCGGGTGGGCGCCGCGCGACCAGGCGCTCGCGGCCAAGTAAGTGTAACGCCGCGACCACGACATCGGTCTAAGGTGACCGGCTTACCGGAAAACGTATGGTGCTCCCTCTCGTACCCATATCGGCATCGATACGATACGATACGATACGATCATTTATTCATAAAAATATTATTTTTACATGTCAAGTTCTTAATTACATAATTTCTTAATTTACATGATTGTCAATAAATAGATACACACAATTATATACATTTACACAATGCATATATATATTTATATATATACATACATGCACACAAATACACACACATATAGACTAATACTGATGTAACGTAGTTCAGCACTCGAAAAAAGCACTAATGGAATAGTGGGCATCCATTACCAGTTTATTATTAAGTTTGTTGACAAAAGCAGTAAAGCTAGTGGCACTTTTAATTTCTTGCGGAATGGCGTTGTATATCAAGGGTCCCACAGTGCGCAAACACTTTCTCAATTTGGCAAGTCGCGTCCGGGGAGGTCGAAGTTCATCGCACCTCCTGCTATTCAACCCACGTGAGTCGCCACGGGTGGGAAATTTGGGTAAGTTACATCGAACATATCTTGCCACCTCGAGAATGTATATACACGGTAATGTGAGGATTTTGGTATTTTTAAATAAATCTTGTGCCGGATGGTCCCATGGGACACCTGACATGCAACGTATCGCTCGTTTTTGCAACCGGAATGGTCTCATTCGGTCTACAGAATCGCCCCAGAGATCGACACCATATGAAAGTAAAGAATGAAAATATCCGAAATAGGCCTTTCTGACATTAGCAGAGTCTAGGCTGGAACGCAGTCTACTTAGCGCGAAGCAAGCAGATGTCAGGCGGTCGCATAGCTCGTCTATGTGGGGGCTCCACGATAGTTTGCTGTCAATAACAAGTCCCAAGTATTTGACCTTGTCGACCTGAGGGACGAGTTGGCCGTTGCAAGTTATATTTCTCCCATCCTGTTCCAACTCATGGATTCGCTCGCCGCTGGTCGCCTTACGCCGCGGCCACGACATCGGTCTAAGGCGACCGGCTTAGCGGAAAACGTATGGTGCTCCCTCTCGTACCCATATCGGCATCCTGCTGCAACTCATGGATTCGCTCGCCGCTGGTCGCCTTAGACCAATGTCGTGGCCGGGGCATTAGACCAATGTCGTGGCCGGGCCGTAAAGCTTGACTGGCGAGCGTCGAGCGGCGCGCCCGCTGGGCGGGCAGCGGCAAGGGATTTGGACGGCGTGTAATAGGGCCACGCGCATACGTTTGCATTTGTTTTACATGGACGCCCCGCCGGATGTCCCTTAGACTAAGCAAAGGCTGGCTTAGATGCCAAGATGCCAGTCGCTAATGCTCAATCATGAACGAAAGGCGACTAGAAATGAGTACTATACAGATTCAATATCAATGTACAGCCCCTGATGCTGCAGAGCTACTGCCGGGTGTGACCTTAAATGTGCAGATTTCAAAATGTTATTAAAGGTATCAATTAGAGACATCTGGATTCAACACTGATCTACAACTCTTCAAACCTATTGCTGCAGGGTTACTGCCCGCTATAAGTGGATGGTTTGCTAATAATGTGCAGATTTTTAAATATTACCAGCTGTAGTTATCGTGTGTGGGTTAACTCCTTAGCCCTTAGGTTCACGTAGACGGTGGCTGCTATTCTAGATCCTGCTAGAATTTTTGGACAGATTATAGCGCTGCCCCGTCGCAATGTGACATTAGTCTAAAAGCTGGTACCAATCCGTCACTGTTAAATTAATCCTATAGTTGGCGCAAACGACTATTTCGAGGCTTCTCACGTCAATTACGTATTCAGAAAGTTATAGCGCTTGCTCGACGCGAATAAACACGATCTGTCACTTTTGGTAATATCGGTACATATGATGTGCTTTAAAATGACTGCATTTCCTACCATAATATACAGCGTGTTTTTCTTCATATGCTATAACTTTAACGGAAGCTTATTTAGGTCAAATATAACTAATTTCTCTAAGAAACTAGTGTTTTAACTCTTACTGTTATTGAGTTATTAAAAAAATAAGTTTAATCACTGAACATGTGTATTGCAACCTTTATTACATTCTAATGTTACTTATTTTGACATGTGCCGTCAGTTACCTGAGATTAATTTTTATTTTATTCTTAAGGTTCTCAAAAAAAAAAATCTTTTTTATCGAATTTTCCAAAAGCCTGTATACCAGACAACTTCTATTAATGTCCCAAGTAACCTGTCTTATTTATAGCATATCGAAACGAACACCCTGTATAAAGAGAATTTAGTATACATATTTTGACGCCTCAGTTGTATCGATATTATCCGACGTGACTACATAAATCCAAGTTTCTAGTTCCGACCGTTTTGATCATTGTATTATTAATTATTATCTATAGTTCATACAATGTCTTTTGCAGGAACGCGCGCGACATTCACTTCATGAAGCGCGTGCAGGCCAAATGGCAGATGAAGATGTCGCTCAAAAACAACAAGTTCCAGAAACATTACCGCGCGCAAGTGAACTTCTAACGTAGCGCTGCGTATTTATCACTTGTTGCTGTTGGTAAGAAATATGTCGCTCTCACACCTGTGTTTGTAGAGACGTGACGTCACATCGTATCGACAGTGCTAAGTAAAAGATAGATAATCAATTACGCTTCATTTTGGCGGTGCCACATCTTATGTGCATATTTTCGTTATATTTCTGACTATTGACAATGAATTCCGTTGTCGATCTAGTGCATAATCTTTTACCATTGTTTCTGTCTCAACTTCCGTTAATGCAATAAATACTGAAGACGAATGGGACAGCAAAATGTTTTCGGACGTTTCCGTTAAATACGATGGCAAAAGATATGCACTACCACATCTGTAATGAAAATTGCATGCCAGCTGTGGCACAGTCTAAATTGGGCATTTATCACATTCATGGTGCAATATCCATTACTTCAGAGTTTAGGAGGTGAGACGGGCTAATGTCGATATGTGAAAAAATGTTCAGTCACCAAATTAATTAACTTTTATACAATGCCAAATGCAAAAATATTGGAGTATTATAATTATAAGTAACGCCGTGACAATAAAGTTGTTATGTTTAAAAACATTTCTTCGCTTCAAGAAGGTGTTGCGTAGCGTAGACTACCTACAGAATTTTATTTGGATTCACGTGCTGTCCTGCTCCCTCTGCTGTGTCACGCGGGAGTCAGAGAAAACGGCTGTGAATTCCCGAATCCTGAAAGAGTCGTTGGCCAGTGACTTCTTGTATTCTTATAATTTGCGACATTAGTATTTACGTAGTTACGTAGACAGTAAAATCGATAATTTAATGCCTAAATCGGCGTATGCCCAACTCCCCCTCTCGTTTATTTTAATCCTACTTCATTCATCACTTAACTAAAACGGTTGGTGAGGTCATAGTAAAGTTAGGTTTGTATTTTCAAGTAGTTTACTTGAACCGCTTTTTTATAAGTAAATATCACGGGACATTTATCTCGTATAACGTGTTTGTTATTTGAGAATATAAATAACCTTCAGACGCATTTAGGCCCTTAAATACAGAGTGGGACAAAAATAGTGGTGATCCGTTTAAGGGCCTATTACACTAATAATAACTAATAATTACAACTAATATAGTATACTGATTAGGAAAAAGTAAGATACAATTTTTACTCCACAATTTTCAGATTTGTATGAAAAATTTACCTATTTAAGACAACGACCCCATATACTTTTTTTTGATTCAGTATTTCATACTGAATGTTTTGATACACTTCTGTATATCGTATCACTTGAATCACTTCTCACTAACCGTATTAGTCAAGCACTTACTTGTAATATCTTTAAATATAAGTGGTATTCGGAATCGGCCAATGTAAAACGACAGAATCATAATAATATATAGTGTATAATTTTTAACCAAATGATGCATTTGCAGTTAACCCCAACAATTTTTTCTTCATTCATTTCTTAACAATAATTCCTAAATGAACTTATGAGTATTATACAGGGTGAAAAGATAAGTCGGGCCCTGGAGGGAAACTACCTTTAATCCTTAAGTTGGCTCATTTTACTCAAAGGAAACATTCTATTATTTTTAAAAAGGAAGATTTCTGCATTCAAAGATATTATTTTTTCGAAAGAAATGTATGAAAAAAAAAACCTTTGTGTTCTAAATGTTAAATTTTAGGGAAAACTGTTCCACAGACGAATGTAAGACAATGATTGTCGGCGGAATTTAAACATTATCGTTAGCTCAATTGAAAAGTAAAAGAATAACGAAACATTTTGTTTTCATATTTAGCAGGTTCGATTCCCGGGCGAAACAAGTGAAATTAATAAAACAAATATATTCGGTTTCGTATTTAAAAGAATTCATTTCATTTCATTAAGGTTTTAAGGTAGTTTCCCTTCAGAGCCCGACTTATCTTTCCATCCTGTAGACCTTACTCTGTCTACGACGAGTATTTAATTCGTAGGCAATGAGCGTACCTCAATATTATTTTAACCATGATCCTGAAGCATGATTATCCGTAAAACATAAATCTACAGGAAAAAACAACGTGATAACCTGTAGGATTTATATACCATAGTATCATTGCAGTTGCGGTTACCTTATTAAATTAAATAAATTATACCAACAGTTTTCAACATCGTTAGTACGATGCCGGGTGGTTTGTTGGAACCGGCCTTGAAGCCCCATTTAGACCGATGCATGCAATTTTTGTTACATTTATTACTAATGAATTCAGTCATCCTATCAAACACAGCTGATTAATGAAAACTGCTTGCCAGTTCTGGATCTGACTGAATGGGGCTTTATTCTGAATACCACTTTACGGCAACTAGACTGCACATTTTAGTGGCACCATGAACTCTGGACCTCGGAGCCAGACCCGCCCAGGTCCACAAAAAAGTACACACCATTTTAGCATATAACCTTAGGCAGTTAGGGATAATAATAGCGTGAACTATTTTATGGTCTCGGGCAATGAGGGTTTTTGATACTTTTTCTGCCGCTATGGGGAGGTGAGATGGCAGCACTGAGCCGACCTTATAACGAACTGTCAAAATAAATACGCGCATTTAATTTTCAACATATTTATAGGTTTATTTATTCTGAAAACCATTACTTTAGTCATATTGTTACCTAAACTAAATAAATAAAATAGTTCCAAGTCAATTCTCATGAAATTAACAAAGTTATAGTAATTATTTTGAATACCAGTGACTTTGAGCGCCTGTTTTAGAGTTCAATCTTCAGTTCGACGCCCATGTATTAGTCGTAATCCATTACAAAATCAATTCTCTTCCAAATAAAATAGAATTTCAATATTTTAGGCCCAGGTGCCTATGAATAGTATGAATCTGACAGCTGTCGAGACCAGGGGCGTACGAAGCGCCGCCTGGTGGCAGAAAAATTATCGAAAACCCTCATTCTGGCCGGGGTACAGAAGTTACAGGTACAAAACAGCAATGAATGATGTATCTGTTGTTCAGTCACTGTGTACCGCGACCGGGTTCCAAGGAGCGTTGTAGCCGCTAGGATTTGTCATTGTTAATATTACCGCGACGGAAGGACGAGTCGCATCAACATTGTTTATGCTAGATTTGGAGTTCTTACTGTTTTGCTTGACATCTTGTAACAATATCTGAGACGACAATGACGAAACAAAAACGCCGTATAGACGCTGAATAATCACCCGGTCGTAAACGTAGACTTGTTTTCCGTATACGTTCCTCGCACTGGTTAGCACATGATTAAAGCGAAACTATCCGTTCTTCTTCTATTAATATAATTGGTAAAAGACAGGCAGTCTATCTCGCGGCGACATACTGTCGCATCAATCATGTGCTAAGCCTACTGGCATTGGTGCGGCCGATATTGCAAAAGGAATAAGTCCATATTATTACATATATTAGGGTTGTCTGGTGAAACCGATAAGTTGAGCAAACCGGTTTTTGAAATACGAACTATATGATACATACGTGAGGTGTCAACCTCACGTATGTATCATATAGTTCGTATTTCAATGAAATTCAATGTATGTATTTCAATGAAAAATATCTCGTCTTATCGGATTTCACCACGCAACTCTTATTAGTGTAAACCAGGCAGGGTTTTAGTTAGACCATAAGAAACAAACAGCAAATTTTGTTTATAGAATCATTAATGAAGTCTTATGTCTAGTTGTTTACCGCAATTAATATACGTATCCATTTTATACTGTTTTTTATTTTATACTTCAATTACCCTATTGATGTCATGCTAATAATGTGACAGTAATGCTGCATTGCATTTACAAACAAATGACTCACTGTGAAGACTAAATGTACCTATGTTAGCCAGTTGCCTAAAATAGTGTTCATATTTTATAATTCTGTTAAATACAAAAAGTCGTCTATTATCCTGCTAGCTGATTGAATTGTTCCTGTTAATTACTAGATCTATTTTATCTTACCCAACTTTACTGCTGGAGCTTCTCTTAACTTTTTCATCTATATCACGTTTTAGTTCCGTACAACTATGTACATTATTTACACTAAATGCTCAGCTAAATTGATCATTTCGACGCTACAAACAAACATACACTCTACAAATAACGAAACAAATATACATACATTTTACGGACGCATGTAGGTGTAAAAACATAAATCATAACATGGCAATAGTCGGGTAAAAAGTTGTATCAAACTTCGAGCGGCCGGTTTTCACAAAGCGCATCGTAACTCATGTCGTTCGTATTGTGTAGTATGTTTGTCGGAATGTGTCCGTACGGCTGTTTTGAGGGTTCCGTGCCTAAAGGGTTTTTACACTTTGGGCATGTTTGTTTCTAATGACAAGTATCCTGTTACTAAGACTACACTGTTCGTCCGACCGCCTGTACCAGGCTTGTATATCATGAATTTTCGTTGCCACTAAGGCTATAACACGAATGAATAAAAATAATGTAATAATTGAGGAGTCGTAGTCGCAGGCGTCCGCTAGATGCGGGTAGCGCAGGACAGTCGGTGGACTTCTTTCGGCTGATATGATGATGATGAAATGAGGGGGCCTCTCATGGAACAAGCGTGAGCTCGTCTTTTACTCTATACTGCGTGCATTTATTATAATATAACCTCAAACCGAAGTTTTGGTGCCATAAACTGATATAGCAAGGCCATATTTTTAAGTTACTATCAACCACATAAGCGTGATGCATAAGAATGCTTACAATTTCATTGCTGCTCCAAAAATATTAGAAAACTGTGAGGTCTTATTAAGTGCACGTAACTTAACACGTTCGCCTCCGGTACTGTTTCACTAAGTGCCTATACTATGCCGATCGAAATTATCTGATAGAAATCCTATGCCAGTGACACGCATGTGACACAGCACTGTGTCAAAAACGTTCGGATTTCTATGCCACTGGCATAGGAGTGAGAACTTGATTAATGCTAGTGGCATAAGAATAAGATCACTTTGATCACGTACCTATGTGTGTCACTGGCATAGGAGTACAGTTTTTTCGGTCACATGCGTGTCACCGGCGTCGAACGTGTTAAAACAAATGAATCCTATGTCTATGGTTTCACTTATCCCTCGTAATCTACCCTTATTTGACACACGATATGTTTACGAAACGGTACGACATGTAGATATCTCATCTATCGTGCTACTTAGAGTCCGACTCGTGCTTGACCGATTTATATTTATTTGCACTTTGAGAATATTCGAGTCTGTCGCTATCATGAAAATAACTGAAACCAATTTCAAATATCCAATAACTGAAATTCTTGCACAGTCTAAAATAGATATTGGTTCACGGCGGTGTCATGATATTGTTGTCACGTGTAGTCTAGCTAATGCACTCAGAAATAGGGGTAGTATTTTATGCAACAGTTGTATAAAAGTGGCGAATAAAGGCGAATAGCTGGTCGGAACTATTCTAAGAAGCGTAAAATTGTGGAAATATTGTATACTTAGCTTTATTTTGGTAGCTGAGAGCAGTAAATCCTGTGTTCCTGTACACCTACGGTTAACGACCACATAATGCACAAAATGCACCTTGGAGGTTGCAAGCCGTTTATTAAGAAGTTAGCCAACAAATTGTTTATGAACAAATTGTTTATTTCTGTTGATTAATTAGGGTTTGATCGACTATACTATCCGCAAAACTACCTGGCCGATGGGGCAATAAAACTTGGGAATCGTGCTATCGTGCGTTTTTTTAATATAATTATCGCGGAAAGGTACGCAGCCGTATAGCGCTGGTTGCTGTGACACTCTTGGCTGGTTTATTTAAAATCATTGCTCTATTCTCTATACTCAAAAACCACCATAAAAAGGAAAACAACCGCTCCTGTTGGGTCAGGGTGGGACGGGTGAATATTTTTATTTATTACATTCAAAGCTTTTGTTTCTGTCGCCCAGGCCATAGGCGATGATATGTGGATGCAGTGTACATAATGGTCATTTTTCACCGTCGGTTACCTTACCATGAGTGTGCCGTCGCCGTAAATTATGAGTAACGTACTTTCTATGTCTCGCTCGCACTGGACATTATATTGGTGCAAACAATATGGATGGAAATGCAAACGCTTGCGTTCATTCGCTAATCGTAGCAAACTCATAGCGATTTGCGTGAGTACGGGGATGCCGCCATATTGGATTTGTAATGAAGTTTCCGAGCTAGTCAATATTGTCATCACTAGGGTTAGGAATTTTGGTGGCATTAGGTGAACAGAGAACAGTGGAGTCGTTATTCAAATTGTTTATGATTGATTGAATAATTATTTAATCAAAAATAATACATAAATATATTCTTTTTAACAGGGTTTCGCCCATTTTAAGTATTAAATAATTTTATTGTGTTAATATTTGACTACCTATGAAATGAACTTCAATCATTTTTTTATAATATAGCTTATGATTATTATATAATATTTAGGGCTTCGAGAAAAGTAGAACCTTGAAAATGAAATAAATATATTTTCTCATCTATCAACATTTTTATTGAAAATTAGTATTTTTCTATATTCTCAAAAATAACATTCATGTTATTTATTTAAATTTATTGATAAATCCAACTTGAACTAAACACTATTTCGTTATTATTTTATAAGTTATTCATTTATTCAAGTAAAACATGTTTGTAATATCGACTCCTCTGCTCTCTGTTCCATAAATGCCACCAAAATCCTAACCCTAGTCATCACCATCAGAATACAGAGCGTGTGCAAAATTTCACCCTAATCAGAGACCGGACGGGGATCAAATAAATTAAGATGTCAATTTTTTTTTGTTTAGATACCTACCTACGTTATAAATTGGCTATGTAAAGTTTTCTGAAGGCATGAATATTATATAAAAGAGCCGCATTTTCTTGAACCTTAATCCGATGGCTATCAGGGAAAAATATAATATTCATACCTTCAGAAAACTTTACTTAGCCAATTGTATCGCTAAGATGTGATTTTAATCATCATCCTCACACTCGTATCAGCCGAAAGACGTCCACTGCTGAACATTGATGTACCTACCCGAAAGATTGCCACAATGACCGGTCCTACGCGACCCACATCCAGTGGACTGCTGCGACCTTCACAAGGTCACCAGTCCACCTTGCTACTCCCACCCGCCCATGCTACCCACTGGAGACCCTGTCCGCCCTAGTGGCCATCGGTTCTACATACAACGTTCCCCGCCCACTGCCACTTCCAATTAATTACTTATGCGAGGAAAAAAATCATAATTATGCCAAAATTTATACGAAAGGGAAAATACAATTAATATACATATAAACAGGAGATAAGCGCGGGTAATCCATGCTTAAACTCTGGATTTAGCGTGCGTGTCGCGTCTGTTACGCAGAGATTCCAAGGATTGATTACGTGTAACAGGAAATAAATTACGATCACGATATTTTGACACCATTTTATTAGGTTTCTCGGGTGAGATTACACTTCGGTTGATCCATGTGCTTGTTTGTACTTGTACTCAATTTTAACGTTATTGGAAGATTTCGCAGTTTCTATCTTTGGTGTTTCTCCGACAGTCCATGGTATTTTAACAGGCACGCGATCTATTTTTACGGACATTTTGAATAAAGGTAACACGCTTATTTTGTGTTTGAAATATTTTGATATTGATTTAGACAATCCTTCGTTGAGGACGTACCGGGATTGAATGTCTGGAATTTTGTCGAGATATCTTTGAAGTATTCTTCGAATCTCGGATTCAGTTTTATTTCGTGTTTCTAAGGCGCTCGTATAGACTATCAAAGAAAATATCTGGAAATGATTATTCGGTTAAATTCGAGAATTAGGCAGCTACTCTGGTCTTATTCGCTTAATAGATCGATTGTTATTGTAGTACAGGCTTACCAGAGCTATATACATATTGTGCATTGTTGGCTTGATCACCACATTACACGTGGGGATAAGAAGGAGCGTGCACAAAGCATCTGTTTGCACACTATAATTGGATAGCGATAAGCTACACAGTTGGTACCTATTCAATCAAGGAAATTCTATTACCCACTGCTGCTCGGGCCGTTACGCTAATTTGCGAATTGAGTATCTTTGTATTTGTATGCGAATGGCGTAATGTATTACATTTAGGCTTATATACACGTTATGCATATGTATATTGTTGACCTGTACCTATTGCTGAAAGATAAAAGAAAGATCCGGCCACAAGATACGTAACATTTCCGAGCTAAAACATAATATTACTTAGCTAATGTTACTTAGTGCCAGCCTCCGTAGCTTAGTTGGTAGTGACTGTCTAGTAAGCTCGAGGGTCTGGGTTCAAATCCCGGCGAGGGCATAATATATATTTGTCTGTTTATCAGAAACATTCGTGTCGTGCCTTGGTTGTTTTATATTTATTAAGGTATATGTATCTATCTATTATTTGTATTGTGTAAGAGTGTCCCATGATATCTACTTATTTGTTTAAATATGTCTATTGGGACTTAAAATAAGCTAAGGTTAGTAGGTGTAGATACTATTTATTATACTGTTCCTAAGGGGAAAGTACCTGAATGCACCTAATGTACAGATGTAGTGAGAAATGACTTGCCTTCGGAAACGTTCGTCAACGTCATGCTGTTTCAGTCTATCTCACTGAGACTGACAGTAATAGCTGTCATGCTACTTCAGTCAGACTCGGTGACACTGCCTGAAACAGCATGTGTTTACGAACGTTTCCGAAAGCAAGTAATTTCTCACTACACCTGTACTTACTTGAAAGGAAAATTACACTTTTTCTTTCAATTACTACATAATCAAAGCGTAGCGCATTTGACAATATTAAATGACTTTCCTTGAATGTTACACCTGTGTTACTACACGAACTCAAGGGACAGATATTTCGCACACCTAGATCAAAACAGTATTAACTCAAAATGAATGTATTTTTTAATTTGAACTTTGTAGATCACGAATAAACCCTTATCTAAAACACAGATAAATTTTGAGTTAATGCTGTTTTGATCTAGGTGTGCGATTTCTTCTGATGTCTTTTTTTTATTAAGTATTTATATATTTTAAACATATTGACGAAAATCCAATCTCTAAATATTCATTCTAAAATTTACGGCCTTCGTTTTTCCCCAGAAAAATTGTTCATATGGAATTGATTAAATCATTATTCTACAATGAGCAAAGACGCGCTATAGAAGCGGCGATATAATTGTAATCGCCAGGAAACTGACGTTATATTTGACAATTTAATAAAGATTATTACAAATTGAATATTTCTCGCTCAATTAACCGTTCCCGCTGTCGACAAATTTGCGCAGTAGGCAGTTGCAGTGTCCCAACAAATAATTGGAAGGTACTCGTAAAATTCAATAACGAACTCCAAATTTATTGGTGAATTTATTAAATTTCTTATTGCGTTGGTCGGCCGCTCGGTTTGTCAACAAATAGAAAATTCGGGCTGCGCAATGTGGTCGGAATCGGAAATTAATAGCTAGACAAAAATTATGGCACCGTTCACCGGCTGTATTTTTCACGTTTATAGGAAGCGTGCGCGAGCTATAAGGCATCACAGGATCTGTCCGTTTGTTGTCGTATAAGCATTACCTATACAGCATTATACCTACATATTTAAACAAGATGATAAAAATCCAAAACAGACCATGTGCGAACACTGCGAACTAAACTTGAAAAGTCAGTTAGCGTAGTGTGGTCGGAATCAGACATGAATAGCCAAGAGTTATGGCACTGGTGTATTATTCGCGTTTATTGGTGAAGCGTCTGTATGGGGAGGTCGAGTTTGCCGCGCGGCGCGGTGCCGCGGCGGGAGAAACCAAGCGCGGCGCGGAGCACCGCTACGCCGGCTTTAAGCGTGCGGTCGCGGTCGGGCCCGCTGCCGAGAGCAGGGTTGATCTCTACGATGTCTACAGCGCGCTGACTTTCTTGTTACGTTGATCAGATGCTCAGTAAGTCTACAAATACAATATCCAACGCAGCGTGATCGGGATCATAAATGAATACCCAAAAAGTTAATGCACTGGTGTATTATTCGCGTTTATTGGTGAAGCGTCTGTATGGGGAGGTCGAGTTTGCCGCGCGGCGCGGTGCCGCGGCGGGAGAAACCAAGCGCGGCGCGGAGCACCGCTACGCCGGCTTTAAGCGTGCGGTCGCGGTCGGGCCCGCTGCCGAGAGCAGGGTTGATCTCTACGATGTCTACAGCGCGCAGACTTTCTTATTACGTTAGTCAGATGCTCGGTTAGTCTACAAATACAATATCCAACGCAGCGTGATCGGGATCATAAATGAATACCCAAAAAGTTAATGCACTGGTTTATTATTCGCGTTTATTGGTGAAGCGTCTGTATGGGGAGGTCGAGTTTGCCGCGCGGCGCGGTGCCGCGGCGGGAGAAACCAAGCGCGGCGCGGAGCACCGCCACGCCGGCTTCAAGCGTGCGGTCGCGGTCGGGCCCGCTGCCGAGAGCAGGGTTGATCTCCACGAGGTCCACGGCGCGCAGCCGGCCCGTCGCGTGGATTAACTCCATCAGCGTGATGCCCTCGCGGAGCGTGAGACCGCCACGCACTGAAAACAATAATAGGTTCTTACTACAATAATCTCCTGCTTGCTATAACCTAATTTAGATATATATGTAATTATGAATTCGACTGACGCTGTACTACGAGTAGTATCCAACATGACTTTGTGTCAAAGTTGCAAAGGTTAAATTTGAACAACGTAAAGATTCGAATTAATATACCGTGTCGAATATTAGTACAGCGTCAAGCAGTGGTAATTTTGTTTTTACTAGTAATAATTATATTGATAAGAAATTATCATCTAGGGTTAAGACAAATAAAAATCGACAAATTGATTTCCGATGCAAATTAATACTGTGCTTAGATATCTAGGTACGTAATGGTAAAAGGTGTACATATTCATTTGGTTGTGCATAAATATTGACAAACATATAATATATTTCAACCCCATTTGGGTTTCGATCACAAAAATAAACCATGGCGAGACAACTAGAGTGAGAATAGTGAGGCTGACGGAACAATGTACAAAAAGCACAAAACCTATTCCGAGGCTCACGTAATTCCACTAGTAGGTAGGTACCACGCAACGGTGTCCGTCCAACCCGTAAAGCAATGTATTGTCGGCATCAAACATAACGAACGGAACACGACTTTATTGTGAACACCGTAATCGATAGAATGGCACGGCAATTGCGGACTGTACGTGAAAAGGTTTATTTGTCAATCAGTTGTGACCTGGAAAATTGATTAGGTAACCGTTCAAATTTGGCGCAGCAGTTGGCTATTTTTTTTTATGACTATCACAACAGTACCCTACTAGAGTAATTTTGATTACCCTGTTGCGGACTTTTAGTTGAACATAATATTATACTCGTGCTGCACAGGCACGCACAGGCAAGATATATCCTCTTAAGTATATTATACTCTTTGGCAACAGATATAAAACAGAAAAAAAGTAAATAGTTTAATAACATTAATTGATTTTGATAGAACAGACCGATGTATATCGTTCGTCTGTAGAAAAGAAAAACTATGTAAACATGTAAGTACTCCTATATCGGACTTTCCATAGCATTTGACGTCATTGACATATACTTAGTTATCGTGCGTGAGACACTTAATATTAATCAATATCAATAATTTAAAAATGAATGTGAACTCAAGGTTTAAGGTTTTAAGTTGGCGATAAAACGAAGATTGTGTTCTAAAAGTGCTTGATTATGAAATACCTAATGCAAGTTTTTAAGTTTGTTTACACTTTTTTGTTTATACTACTACTTTTTGTTTGTACTATCGGTATAAATTAACGTAAACAATTTAAAGAGCTCCAGGGTCTCAAGAGTGTGACACCTGTCACGGCCTGTACCGATTAATTTAGATTAAACAATCACTAGGTATAGTGTCTGTATACCTTGCTCGCGAAAAGCCTTACTCTAGTGTTAAGGGCGATGTAATTGTCAAACAATATCTAATACTAAAGAAAGTAGTGGGTATCTATTTGTTCTTTCATTTAATTATTTTTTTTCGTCGTCGATGAATCCATCGGGGCATCGACAGTAGATGAGTAGCAGGTTTCATGTTAATGACTCATAAGTCTACTTTCGGGAGGGGACTTTGCTCATGTATATGGATACCACCTTAAAGTTAGTTGGAAATACATTGTATACGTATTAGGCCGCCGTGCTGTGTTACTATGGGTATCTTTCAATCGAGATAAAAATTCCAGAATAAAAATAATTGTGTCCGACTGTCTAACTTTTCATCCGTGATCATGAATTTCAATTGGGCTTATAGAATAGAATACTTTAAAATAAAACACAATCGGCCCAGCCGTTTTTGAATTACTTCGGGACCCTATACTGAGCATGGCCCGTCATGCCCTTGGCGGGTTTTTTAATGATAAAACCTACTAGCTAGATCCTAGATCAAAATAGATATTTTATAAAATATAATTACTATCACATTTAAATAGGTAACATTAATTTTATTTATAGTACTATTTAAGCTTGATATCGCAAATAATTAAGTCTGTAAAGGTATATATAGCAGCCAGACTAGTAAGCGTATTTGATTATTACAAAATTAATCTCATAACAGTCATAACAACAATATTTGAACAACCGTTAACGCGCTTTATGTGGGTTGTCACGAATACGAGGCGAAGTTTTAATCCTATAATATAAATTGGCTGCCATTTTGATGGAAATGAAAATAACTGCACTTTGTTTTCCTGAAAAGTATATTGAAAGATTTAAAATTGATGAATGAATAAATTGTGCAGGAAAACGTACTATGAGTAATTGAGAAGGTATATCCGAAAAAAAGCAGCAAACTCTCACTGGGTCTATACCCAGTGAGTTTCGTAACCACTGCTGCTTTTTTTTCATCGCAGATTTGTAGAATGCTAGATTTGTGTGATATCTATCTATACATAATACTAAAAAATCGTTTTTTACAATTATTTTGAAAATTTGACGGGTATTAATAGGTGAAAAAAAAGAAAAAAAAATGAAAAAATGAAAAAGCATTTATTGGTTACAGTATTATGATTACAAGTTATTATTGGAATCTCCAAGTAAGTAAAAGATTTACTTGTAGCAGGAGATCCCGCTCTTCCTACCAAAGTTACATTCACAGTAACCAAAAGTTATTTATATACAATTGGAAAACTATATTTTAACATTATTTATTTAATTTAATTTAATTTACAATTTAAATTCTAACTTAATTTTCTATTTTAAAACTAAAATGTGTATGTGTGTGTGTGTGTGTGTGTGTGTGTGTGTGTGTGTGTGTGTGTGTGTGTGTGTGTGTGTGTGTGTGTGTGTGTGTGTGTGTGTGTGTGTGTGTGTGTGAGTGTGTGTGTGTGTGTGTGTGTATATGTGTGTGTGAGATAGAAGGAGTGTTTATGTAAACATAAAATATTATTATGTATATTAATTTATTGCTTTTGTAATAGCGCTTCGGTTTCCTCATAGTCTAAGTTTGCTATCCATTGGATTATAACTTTTTTACAAGTGTATAATTGCATAGGGTATATAGAAATAATATTATTTATGGCATTATATAAGTGAGCAGAAATTTGGCAAGTGAGAGAGAAATTTGGTTTTGTTTGAGCCACCCCACACTGAGATACAATAAGTCATAACGGACTGTGCTAACGTTAAATAAAGTTGTTTAAGTAAGGTATTTGATGCTACATGTTTAAGTATTTTAAATATCCAGAGCAACTTTCGTATCCGTCCTGCAATAAATTCGATATGAGAATGCCAAGACAGCCTCTGATCCAGCATCACACCGAGATATTTAGTGGTAGTTACTTTATTAATTTTAGTACAAGTACAATTTATGGTGTCTTGAAAGTCACAAATATGCATTTTTAAGTTAAGAGTGTTTGGTGGTTGTGTGTTTTTGTATTTCGTAAAGCACATGTAATTAGTTTTAGATATATTTAGTGTCAGTAGATTAGCATTTAGCCACAACAGTATATGTTTCAAACCTTGTTCAGCTTTGTCAAAAACGCCAGGCCAGGTACTATCGTTAAAAATAACTACAGTATCATCTGCGTAAGAGAAAATCTCCCCTCCGGCAATGCCCAGATTTGATAAGTCATTGATATAAGCCAGAAAAAGAGTTGGGCCCAGCACACTTCCCTGAGGCACGCCAAAAGTGACATCTTTTTTAGCACTAATATGATTTCCAATCCTAACAACTTGACAGCGGCCCCGGAGGTAGTTATCCAAAAGCTGTAGAGGTTTTCCTCTTATACCCATAGTTTCCAGTTTACTGACAAGAATGGAAAGAGAGACCGAGTCAAAAGCCTTTTTCAAATCAAGGAAGACTGCTAAACATTTTCGGCCTGTGTCAACTTGCTTAGTAATTTGTGTAGTGAGAGCTAAAATAGCGTCCTCTGTACTTTTCCCCTGTCTAAATCCGAACTGTGAATTTGAAATCATGTTAAATTTATTGAAGTAGTTAGTAATCCGAACATTGATTAACTTTTCTAAAATTTTGGATATAGGTGACAGAACAGAAATCGGCCTGTAGTTGTTAACTTCATCTCTACTTCCACTCTTGTATAAATTGGTATTATGGTATTATATGGGTTTTCACTGTAATGTCGAAAGTAAATCGTTTTCCCTTTCAGTGGTACTTTTTTAGACTTAGTTTTCCCTTCATGATTCCATGATAAATAAGGTTACCTAGGTATTAAAAAACAGCGAAGAACATGTCGATCGGTCGGTACTCACTGTAGGATTCCGTAGTTATCCGTTCCAAAAATAGATGAGCCAACCATGTTCGAAACAGTTTTCTTTTAAAGTATTCTACGAGCCTAATAATCATGATTTTTCAAAAGTTATAGGGGTGACGGGGGACGGGACGGGACACAATATTTTTAATTCTAATGCGGATATATCCGAAAATATTGAATTAAAAACATTCCTAATTCTTTTTTAGAGATCTATTCAATGATACACGCTAAGATAAAATAAACATTTACTTTACGTGCAGGGGAGGTACACGAAAAAAAAAAAATATTTTATTCTACCACTTTGTCGGTATGACGAATATGTATACCCATACCAAATCGCAAATTTCTAGTACACGATCACCGGTCACTGAGCTATGATGTGGGCAGGTATACTGACAGGCAGATGGACATAGCGAAACTTGTTTACTAAGGCCCTGATTTTTCTGACCACCCGACGCGTGTCCGCCGCCGACGACGTTCAAATGTTTTGTTCGGGCATGTTTAAGGGTGGTTTCTCTGACACGTCGTTAGCGGCCAGCTGGCGACGAGTGGTCAGAAAAACCAGGGCCTAAGAACCCTAAAATGTACCACGGGGAGTGGTTACCTGGGGTGCCGGTGCTTGGCGCTTCGAGCGCGTCCAGCGCGTCGATGTCGAAGCTCACGTGGATGGGGCGCTTCTGTTCCGGATCCAGCACCTGCAGCACGTGCTGTATGGAGTTCACTATCCCATGCCTGAAATTGTAAGGTCACGTTCAGAACATTTTTAAAGGGTTGTAGGTTCTAGCGTAGGAGAGGAATTTATTTACGTCACCCTTGCTCGTAACTGGGTAGAAAGTTTTTTCTTGACTAAAGATAAAAAAGTAATGTATGGGTAAGAGTAATGAAAATAACTGAATAAGACCAACTAGTACTTTATGTGATGTGTATACCTCACAGTCGAAATAGGGGTAGTTTTTACCTTGAGTGAAAATACTCATTTCACAAATATCTCTAATACAATCTGGGTATTTAGCTTTCAATTTTTGGTTAACACTAGGTACTATTATTGACTCACTTGTCAATATCCTCCATTGCAAATGTTGGGACATTGTATTTTTCAATCGCCAACCTCTCATAGCTATCCACGGAGCGTAAACCGATGTAACCCAGGCTTTTGAGGGAAAATCTGGAAATTGAATGTTTATAAACTGCTAGGTTTATACATGCTTTTTGATAAAACAAAAACATGCTCAGAAATGGCTTTGTAGCCTAAGACATCTACAAATGAAGGTGGCATATAATAATGTATTACTTGGGCACCTGCCAGTCCATCGTAGGAAGATACGGCCAATAGTCTGAGAGTTCTTTGACGAGAAGAGCGACGGGCATGCCGTGCACCGACCCCGACCCGGACGTCTTATTGGTGTTCAAATCGGCGTGCGCGTCCACCCAGATTAGGATCATGTCTTCGTTCACGTTGTAGTGGCCGTCGACCGTGCCTGCAGAGGTAAGAAGGTAAGCAGAGGCTGTGGTATTCTGTACGTTAGGCTCATATTCCTTCCGTGACTAGATAGGCCATATAGGTAGGCCGTAAACTAAGAAAAATATGTACCTAAATGAGGTAAACATTAATTAAAATAACATAAAAGGTGGTATAGTTCGAGAAATTTAAATTGAATGTTTGTTTTTACTATAATGTACCTAGGTTGAAAGTTACCAATTTATATTTCGCGAACTATAACTATATAAAAGGTTTCACTAGAGATCTACCCACTTAAAAATATGAAATGTATGTGAATACTGAGTGATACGTATTGGTGTAATCCTGTCCCAAATTAAATATAATAATGTGGAAATAAATGAAACATTTCCCGAATGATACCATCCTAATAAGTATATATTATTTCCTTAGTTTTATAAAAACAGTAATACCAACCGACTCCAATGGAATGGTCACCGCCGATGGTTACAGCTATCCTTCCATCGCGGAGCACCTCCGAAACCTTCTGGGAGAGCCGTTTGTTGCACGCTGATACCAGCGCCAGGTCTGACATGTTTTCTACTTTTTTTACTTCTGCCTGGTTTGCTTCGAGGCATGTGTGGGCATCTACATCCCCGTAGTCTTTTACGTCTAGGCCATCTGCACACGATAAAATAGGTATATAATATTCTCTGTCCCTTTACATGTACTGGTTGAGCTTTAAGTTTTGTAAACGCTCGGTGTTTGTTATGTTAAGTAAGAGGCAGAGCCCTAAAGTTTCGTACCCAAATTCCAGCAATCGACTTGAAACCCTGTTCATCACCTTCATTGCTTTAAATTAAGACTAAAGTTATCAACATCGATCCATTAAGTAAGCACTGTCAAGCGCTGACATATTTACTACTATACTAATACTGCTATTTAAATTCTAGGTTGTGTATCCACAATGCTAAAAGCGGAGTTGGGCTTAGGAAACTGTTGCCCCTGCCATATATTGGACTAACTTCTGTAACATTTGTAACTTGTTTGATAAAACGCTAAAAGCTTGGCAGCGCTTTGCGATCGAACTTTCAAGCCTCCCTGTTCCAAAGTTGGGACCATTTATGTATTTTGCAAATTGATATAAAACTTATAACAAAGCATACATTATTTACAGGAACTATAGTTGCTGTTAGCTTTTAGATAATATATTCTTACCAATTTCTTTGAGTTTGTCAAGCAATCCGGCGTACCTCATTGCCGCGGGGGCAACGCTCACGCCATACTTCTTCTGGCCCTTCTCGAAAGGAACTCCGACAATGCCCACCTTATTTAACGGCTTCACCTGACTCATGTTGCGTATGAAAACTCTGGTAAAATTCATTATAAATTAAGAGCCTATCTTAAAATAATTGAAGCGACCTATCCTCCTGGTGGAGCATTACTACTGACGAAAGGATAGCGATAACAACATTATCTTGAGAGAGGGCAAAGTTGAAGATATTTTGTTTAAGCAGTTAAATGATGTTATGATAACGTAACAATAATCATTTTTAGCTAACGATGTGTAAAAAAATAATATCGTTAATAGGTAGGTACTCTCGTTAATTGATAATTCAATGGTATAAACTCCGTCGCTCTACTTAACTAAAAATTATATATATTTTCGAAAAATATGTTATTTTTACCTACTATTTCATATTTTTATTCCCCGTCTTTTAAAATACATAATGTAATTTAAATATGTTATATTTTATATAGAAACCCTAACTTAAGAAACTTTTCTACTTCTTTCTTTGAGGGTCAGTTCTGACCTAACCTAACCTACCTTCCTAGGATTGGTTAGGGTCGCAGTTCTAAGCTAAAATACTAAAATACTTTTCTGGGAGGAATTTGTCTATGAAAAGCTTTAACCTGACCTAAACTACTTTTCTGAAAGTAATTAGTTGCTGAGCGGATTATAGGAGTGGTTCGTTTGAATAAGTTGCAGCGCAAAACGAATGTGTACAATTTAAAAGTTTAAATACTAACGGCCTGTTTCACAATCCGCGGATAAATATATCTGTCAGATAAAATAATCACTATACTTTTCCCCAGACATATAAAAGAAAAGGAGAGTTAACTTTTATCTAACATGTAATATATTTTTCACGAACTTGCTCGTAACGTAGGTAGGTATAATTGAACCGTTTTTAGGCTCGTAATCCCAGATATTATACACACGTGCTTTTTCATTACGCCATCGTGCTAGTGCGGTAATAACATAACCCGACCAAGTATTTATAGATGAAGCTTTCGAATTTAGTAAGGTTATGTTTATTTTAAAACTGACCTTGTTTATTTATCATATGTGACAGAAATAGCGGAATCTAGAAAATTATTTAAAAACACTAAAAAATCGTACATATATAAATAAAATATTTAAATAGTGCCAAATTATAAGTAATTATATTAAATGTAAAGTTATCGTATTTTTATGATAATCGTTAATGATTCTCAGATTTTTATTACATTGGCTGTTTGCCGATGGGGTTGATGCCTTGGAAAGTTACGCGCGTTTAAAAATTCCTTAGGTAGTGCGCCGTATTATATTTACCATTTTATTATTTGTTATTCCCGAATAACAAATAATAAAATGGTAAATATAATAATAGAGTGAATTTCAAATGTTTTTCTGCGTTTATTTTGTTTTTACTTCCTTATCTGTCATTACTTTTATGTAAATTGTGAACTTCAAGTACCGTAGATTTTCGTATCTTCACCTAGAATACCTATATTCGCCTAGAGTGAAAAGTTAAAGTTCCCGCCTTATGTTTTTCATGCTTGCTATTTAGTAATTTTCTGTGCACCGTACCCTAAAATCAATGCGTAAACTACAACTTTTTACACTAGGCGAAGATAGGTATCCCAGGCGAAGACCCGGGGTTTTACGGTAGTGAACAAGACTAAAATAAAAAGGTGGAACGTAAATTTTGGATAGAACCTACGTACGTAAGTAGTATTACCTAGCAACAAAGGTTAGTAAAACTGTTACTAAAAGTGAATTATTCCTCGTAAGCGTGTTGAAAAACGTGGTATGGATCTCGTGTGCAACTGTGCATTGGTGACACTCTCTGCTATCTTATGCACGCTCGCTTACAGCTCGCGCGCACAATCTCGGCTCCAGTGTAACGATCAACTTAGCACACTCGTATTATAATGTATTATCACAGACTAAACAGGCCCTTAGTGTAAAAATAAATATCGTTATAATTCGCGGAAAATTAATACGAATCAGATGGATTTTTTCAAAGAAAATACTGGAAACATGCTGATTTAAAATATTATATGCAAGTAGAGCCGTTATTAACATCATGTATTAATTTCCCTGAATTTTACACCTAATCCAAGAAATTTGAACTTTATCGTCAGATGACTCCATAAATATAAAATTTGATTAAAAACGCCTATACGTGTACATTTTAGGTGTTCGACAATTTTACTGTTCTTTTTAATTCAATGTTAATTCAGGGAAATGCTAATCCACATTTCATAAAATATTCTATCTAGGTACTTATATATAAATAATTGGAATACAATTGGTAGATACATATATAATTGTAAAATAAGTACTCACCGGAGTTATCCGACCATCTATTATAATCAAACGAAAGCAAGAAAGTTCATCGTAATGAACACTTTGCGCCATCTTATATCAACAACAGATTAAATTACGGTGACTGAAACCCATTATTTTATACGGCATTGCATTGCCGTGATATACATTCTTGACTATTTATTGATTCCATGATTCTGTAGGACTATCATGGTATCAGTTTGTGTTTTCCGAATTTGCAATAAAACAACGTGCCTGGTTCCACCCATAGGGAACATTTTAATAACAAAATACATATATTAAAGTAGACGACCATTTGTTTCGCAGAGATCAGTCATGTAGATGGAATTCTTATTCCATATTCTTAACCTTTTGACCGCCAATCGTCAGAGTTGGGCGAAACAGGGCGAAACGTAATTTGATTAACTGATTAATAATGTATGTAAACTCTTCCCGTGGATGTCGTAAGAGTGTACTAAGGGATTGAAGTGTCACTGACCAGTTGTTTATTACAAGATTGATGATGGGCAGCAGCGTCATCAAACATTATCAGCCTATGATAGTCCACTGCTGGACGTAGGCCTCTCCTATTAACTATGCGTATAGATGCATTAACTAGGAGGTAAATGCCCATAATCGCCACGCTGGGCAAGCGGATTGGCGATCGCAGTAATGTGTCCACTATGATGACGCTGCTGCCCATCATCAATCTTTTATCAAATAATGGTCAGTGACATTTCAATCCCTTAGTCGACTCTTACGACACCCGCAGGAGGAGTTGGGGTGGCGACAAATGTATTCTTACTGCCAGCGCAGCGTCTTACAGCAGCGTCATCAATAGTCATCATAGTGGATACATTACTGCGATCGCCAACCCGTTTGCCCAGTGTGGCGATTATGGACATTTACCTTCTAATGTGTCCATACGCGTAGTTAATAGGAGAGACCAAGTTCAGCAGTGGGCTAATAAAAATATATATTATAGGCTGATGATGACCTATGTAAACAATGTTGATAAAAACTCGTATAGATACAGATATGGTACAGATGTAGTGCAAAATCTTTTTCATTCGTAGACTTTCACGGAAACGTCCGAATTGATCTTCCTGTCTCAATTCGGTGCAACGGATACTGATTTTATTATTATACGGTTATTTAGAAAAACCTCGAAATATCGCAATATTTTAAAATACTCTTTATGTAGTCCTCAATATTTTATGTAATTAACAGCATATTTTCAAATTACTCGATAAAAAAATATACCGAAGAACGAAATTCGAATCGTTCTTTTGTATGGAGAAAAAACCGGTATCCGATCCCTGGTGACAGCAGTACGAATACGGACGTTTTAGTCAAAACTATTTTGTACTACAATACAACCTTGTATAGTTCGTGAAATATAAATTGGTAACTTTCTACCTACATTATAGTAAATATAAACATTCAATTTATATTTTTCGAACTATAACCAGGGTCGCGTTTTATAAAGTTACAATTTACAATTTCGCTGTTTGCCTCTCTAACGCACGCATATATTGGCTAGAAAGAGAGGCAAACAGCGAAATTGTAAATTGTAACTTTATAAAACGCGACCCTGATATTGACTGTGAATAATTTGTATACCGAGTAGTTTATAATCTTGATTACATGTAAGACTTTTGCTTTGCAAATTAATTCCTGCCTAATTTAGCCGAGAACTCACCTCGCCGGAGATAAAGAAGACAAAGGTTTAATTTGTAATAAAACTAGTCCCATTCAAATGCAAGCTCTTATCTGCGTAGTATTATTTTGTCCTGGGGGTTACCATGACGTACTAACGCGATTCAGTTTAAGTCGAGCGAAAGGGACAAGGCTATACGAGTCGTACATCACTGTCCCTTTTCCTGAACCTAAACTGAATCGCATTAGTACGTTATGGTAACCCCCCTTATAAAACGTACAACCTTAACATTAAAATTGAAAATTCTGTAAATAAGTAATTAGTAAAAACCTGCATGGGCTCGCGGAAAGTATTCGACACAAATTAATAAAACTTATTAATTTGTGTCGAATTTGCAACTAATTTAATTAGTTGCACCTACAGGCTACAGTGATAATACAATATCTAAAAGTTTCCACGTTAAGTCTGTAATATATAAAATAATAATGATCTATCTAATTTTTTTGGCACCGCGTAAATAAAGTACAGACTTAATACAGATCTAAAAAAATCTAAATTTAGAAATACCATAAGGCACACTCTATCTATACCAGTCAACCACTAGGGCAAACGGAATACAAAAGTATTGGTGGTATTAACGTTAAATCGATAACTGTACGAAAAATATAAAAATGCCTGTCATCTATAAAAGAAGACTTTTAATTAACACGAACTGGTGATTAATCAAATCTAGCAGTTCCATTTTTATTTGACGTTAAGAGTGACAGACATTCGCATCAGTATTTTTGTCTTTCAAGAAAATTATACCTACTTAGGTAGGTACTTACTCACCAGGTTTTAAGAGATTGTTCTGTAAAATCCTCCTGCTACCCAGCGTTTAGCGTTTAGGTATACCTGCTACATACCAGGCGAGAGTATTTTTAAATTACCTAGTGAATTTTGGTGAGTTTTTCTTAGTTTTTTTTGTTGATGAATAATTTATTCATTAAAGCTGATAAATATAAGTATTAAGTAATTTAAATACATATATATTTTTTTTATCTAATTGGACTATTTCCTGTTACTGAAGACTTGAGAAGTTGTATACATTCCTACATGTACACGAATTACGTATGTAATAGGTTCTTATTGGAATAATTTATTTATAACTGGATCCCTAAAAAGAAACATTCGTTTAATGGCCTAGTTTGTTGCGTTCTGCATTTTAAGACCGTTTATTTCTAGTACAGTCAAAGGCAAAATGAGGTGATATAAAAATGCTCAAAGACATGTCCCAGTGCACAACCCCTGGAACGCTGCTATCATAAATTTGCTTGTTGATTAATTACTTTATTTTATATTATAGTCTAATTGGCTTGTGAAGGACCTGTCACTT
>JALPQI010005682.1:0-65093 GCA_025490895.1 Thaumatotibia leucotreta
CCTGTACCAAATTCCAGATTTCTAGTATTAACGGCCAATGAGCTATGCTGCGGACAGACGGACATGGCGAAACTATAAGGGTTCAGTTTTTGCCATTTTTGCTACGGAACCCTAAAAATATATATTTCAATCATTACCGAAGAAATTAGTAGGCAAGTAAAAGTACAAGTATCGACCTACTAAATACTCGTATGGATCATCTAGGTGCTTAGCCAAGTTGCCAATCGCTAGCGCTTCATCGTTAATCGCAGCTAACTGTCTTTGTCGCACTAATATGAAAGAGTGACAGAGAGGGAAAACTACGTTACGCTACTAAGCGCTAGCGATTGGCATCTTGGCTAAGCACCCTGATCCGAATGACTAAGCGCAACTCCGAAACGCTCATGCATAATATTACTAGAACCGGTTTATTCATCAAAACACTTAATATAACCAGCAAACTTAGCATAATATTATTATGTCCTTGACCAAGTGAGTGTGCCCTCCACACCAATGATGTTAATCATTAACGTCACATGTCTTGTTGAGTGTATGATCGTAATTGCCTAAATAATAGTATTGTATCTCATTTTATGTTATCGTAATTAAAGGGGACAAGAACCAGACAGACTGAATAAACCTGGGTGCTTAGACAAATTGCCAATCGCTAACTCTTAATCATCAATAATAAACGAAAGGCAGCTACATGTCTTTGTCGCACTAATAAGAAAGAGTGACAGAGAGGGAAAAGCACGAAACGCTACTAAGCGTTAGCGATTGGCAACTTGGCTAAGCATCCTGTTTATCTATTGTCAGTACTCGTAGATTTCAACAAATAACTAATTGACTCAAACATCTCAAACCTAACCATAAATGTAACCTGCTAGCTGGTGCCCGCGATTTAACCTGTTCCTTTGTCAGATGAACTACTGGATCCCAAGCTGGTGGTAGAGATAAGCTCCTTTCTATCCTATTAAAATTTGGGTATTTCAAATACAAATACAAATAATTTATTCGTGGCAAATATAACAAGCATGACAGGGCAAAACAAAACAGACAATTCAGCATTTATTATTATGTACCACGAAATGTCACTATCTATTATTATTTTATTATATTATTATTAATATAGGATAGAAAGAAGCTTAAATATCCCTTCCTCTCCCCCCTGGACCGCCGCGTGGTGTAGACGTGCCTGCCATACGTACAACTTGTTATTTTCAAAAATAAAATTTTTTAATTTGCAATTAAATCTACATTAAAACTAGGAGTGCATAAACCAGTGAGTACAATTATACGCGATACGAAGAGCTCGCTGCCGCTGCCGTCTATAGCTGCTGCCCTGGTACACGCACACGCGCGCACCGAGTGAGCGACGCGTGCGCAAGCGAGACACATACAGCACGCCCCGCCCCGTGCGTATACTACGCGACTCGCTCTTCCCATTCACAACTAGCGCGCTCGGGCGTAGTGCGGGCGTATTGTTAACCTCTTCTATACTTATACATTCCTGGTACGCGCTTGCTAAATATGTCTGGAAATGAAGGATCACACTCTGACGTTGAAAACAAGCAGACTCCACCTAACTTCGCTCAACAGCGCAGAACCAAAAGACTGAGAGACAGCCCTGGGACAGAAATGGATAAATTCAGAGAAGAAATTAAAAAGCTGATAACAGATCTCAAAATTTCACAGGAAACGGAGTTTAAAAAAATCAACCCAACATTACACGAAATAAAAACTTGTAATGAAAAAATTGAAGTGTCTATTAATTTTTTAACTGCTCAAAACGAAGATCTGAAGAAGAAAATTGAAAACCTAGAGAAAGATAGGCGGTCGGACAAGCAATACATTACCCTCCTCGAAGAGAAGATTGAAGGAATGTCACGGGAAGCACGTAAGAATAACCTTGAAATAAAAAATGCCCCTAAACTGGAAAAGGAGACCCCGGGTGACCTGATCAATATGGTGGTTAAGCTGTCTCAGAACATAGGCCACAAAATAGCGCCTACTGACATATCTGACATTTATAGAGTTCACAGCCGACAGAATGATAACCCGAATTCGCCCATCGTAATAGAAATGGTCTCGACCATCCAAAAAATTGACTTTTTATCTAAGTGTAAAGAACATAATAGAGTGAATAAAACTAATAAACTCTGTGCCAAACATCTTGGGCATAGCTCACTCGATACCCCTATTTTCGTAACGGAACACTTGACAGCCAAAGCAGCACGACTTCGATTTCTGGCACGGGACTTAGCTCGATCAAAAAACTACGAGTTCTGTTGGACAAGTATGGGTAAAGTATTTGTACGAAAAAGCAAATCATCGACGATCATTCATATAACAAATGAGTCGCAGGTTCAGAGACTATTACAAGAACCCTGACTATCCATCGTTACGCTCTACGGCCGTAAGTGTCACCTTAATTGCTCTTTGGCTATGTGTATATGGACAGTGTTTTTCCTCGCGATTAGTCTTGTTATTGTTAACTCATTTTACTTTAGAATTAAGCAATTAACTATAAGAAATTACTTTATTCTACACAGATTACACATTCATACACCTATAATTCTTATTCGCGCGCGCATACACATATCGACACTGGAAATTTCAAATGTCGTAAGGGACAAAGGTCCACTTTTCAGGAGAGCCAAAAAACAAAAACCAAAATTTAAAAAAATCATAACTTGTTAAATATTCATCCGAATTAGATGGTTCTTATATATATAACTACGAAAAAGCTTTATCTTCATTAGACAATTAGGTATATACTTGTAAACTCAATAGTTTGGGAGATAGTGTCCCTTACGACAGAAATTTACTAGACATATGTCCCTTACGCCCGCAAAAATTTCTAGTTTTTTTTATGGAAATCTGTTACAACAAAAACGAAAACACTACCTCTTTGTCGTAACTGTCAAATAACATGCTACATTACAACTATTTTCTGTTGTAAAGTCATTCTAGTTTCCAGATTAATTGAAATAAGTAGCGTAAAAATGCAAGAAAATATAAAGTTGTGTACTTACAATTGTATTATTTTCATAGACGGAGATCAATTTCACGTGTAATTTATTGTATTTTAGATAACCCGTTACAATTTATAGGAAATAAAACCAAACATGTTAGGTATGTATATATTTTAGTCAGCTTAGTGTTGTGAAAAGAAGAAAACATATATCTAGAAATTGCTTTAAGAGCAACCTGATCCCGAAACAAAAACATATTATTAAGAAAGAAATTCTGGATAAGTAATCTAACTGATTCCGCAAAGATCTATGACCCTTTTTATGATACTCGTGCTATTAAGACGTGCGGTCAAAGGAACTATCGAATCCTTAGGGAACGAACCACTGACTGAAAACCTACATTTGTAGCCCAAAAAATGGTTAAGGAGCGCTGAGTTAGTGCAAGCCATTCAAATCGACTGAAAATTAGGAAGTGTTTCCTACATTATCAAAACGAAATCAAGGCGTCCTCCTTCCGCGCCTGGCAAAATATTTTGGGCAAGCATTGCATTGGGGTTTATACTGAGAAAATGGACTAGTGTCAAGGTACGCTTTATACCAAAAAGCAGGAAAAACGAGTATAGATAATACTCGTTCTAAGTCCTTCAAAACTATTAGTCTAACATCTCTATTTCTTTCACTACTTGGTGGCAAGATCTCTAAGTCTAAATCAACATGTTTACCAAAAATACCCCAATCGACCTGGTCACAAGGTTCATAAAAGTAAGTAAGTTAGTAAGTAATTCTTTACTGCACCAGTAAGAAAATAACAGAAAGAAACAAAATAAAAATAAGCTAAGCACACGATACAGGTTACCAAAGCGGCGGTAAAGTCTAGAGAATAAGCAAACAGGTCGGTGTGTATTCCTTGATGTCGAAGGTGCTTTCGATAATAAACTCACAGAAACCATCCTTAATGAAATTAAATCAAAGGGATGAAACCATGACTATATGGGTCCGAAGAGTGCTCTCTAACAGAATAGCTACTCCAACCCTCAATATAACTGAGTATGAATTTCACACAACGACAGGGTGTTCTCAGTGTTTGAACAGCCTGCAAAAACCAACTTGAAAGCCTGGGCTTTCGGGAATAAAACAAGCACATCGAATGTGGCTTCACCAGACAGTCGAAATACCCTCAAGATACAAATGGACCAACGACCAGAATGATTGTCGAAAATGGCACCACAGGTACAAGTAGGTGAGAGGCCTAAGGTCAGAGTTTGCGTCAGCATCAGCAAAATGGCCTTCATTTTCTAGATAGAAGTCAATATTATAATGATTTCCGCGCATAAATATTACATTATTTGTGGCAATCAATTTGGCCAGAAACCTAAAAACCAATATTATCTATTATCTACATCAACTCAAACAGTCAAGCTGCGATGCTCTCACTAGTCTCACTAGTCCATGGCTGCAAGAATAAATTAAACGCTCTTGACTTTAATGAAGTTACACTTAGATGGGTATTAGGATATTCCAATATTGTTGGAAACGAAACAGCAGATGAGTTTACCGGAAAGAACGGCAACAGGGCAACACACGCATTGTCAGCCCAGAGCCTTTCTATGGAATCACCAAACCGGAGCCATATTATCTGCTGAACAAACTAGATATGATAAGATAAGATAAGAGCAATCGCACAGTTGAAGTCCATCAAAGTAACTCTCACTCGTAAGCTCTTATCCAAGGGTTCAATAACAGAAAACAATAAAGAGCTACTTGAGCTCAAAAGTAACAAAGCCTGTGAAGAATCGAGAATCCTAACTATTCACATATGTATAACAATCATGGGTAAGAAACAAGATGCAATATGTAGCTTCTGCTAAAAATCAGAGCAAACTACTTTGCAACGTTGCAACATATTGATTTAAACTATCAATTAATCTACTATGGACCTCATCCTCCTCTGTTTCTGCAGACCACAAATGCATAAAATAAGTGTTTACCTAGGCAGACCTTATGATTGCACAAAATTGCAGCTGTCAGAATTTGGAAATGTTCTGGCCTCGACAAGAATCAGTAATGACTTATAAAAAGGGCTGCGACAAAATATCATTACTGCTCGGCGCGGCGGATATTAGACCAAAACAACAATAGTAAAGATGATAATATGGCAGATGTCCGTACCTTATTACTACAGACACACTTACACTTACACTACACTTTTCAATAGCCTGCTGAGACTGGTTCACGGTTCACGTGTACTACAGAGTAAATTTCTCGAATTGGCAAAAGACAGCTAATTATAAATAAGCCCATGATTCCCAGGGAGTTAATAATAAGATTGGGGCAGCTTGTGGCGAGCTGTTCGGCAATAGCGACATCGTCTCAGGCATGTTTTCGTCGGTCGGAGTAGAATCCAAGATGAACTGTAGGACTCGGCTTGCCTTGATTGGCCGTTGGCCGTCCAGAGAGGAATCGTTAGAGCGATGTATATGCTCCAGGGGTGGAAGTGGAAATGTGCGTGAGTTGCTGGTCGATGCAGTATCTATGTGGTAGTAAAAATACTGCTCTGCCCTCACCCCTCTTCCTGAGACGCCCTGAGTCGCGCCGGCACTGTTGCAAGTGCTATAAGAAACTAAACAAAATGTTATAACGTACATAAAAAATCTTTCAAGATTTTTATTTTCATCTTTTTTGAGGCGTAACTCTCATTCATGTACCGTATTTAATGTAGTAACGTATACTTTATAAAATTAAAAGGTGAGTTACGACATCAAACTTTAAAATTATTTTGATTTATATGTACATACGACACAGTTTATTAAGAGAATAGAGCCATACTATCTTCCAAATTGTGTTGTAACGCACAAAAGCCTAAAACATTTGTCCCTTACGCCATTGTGAATTCACAGTTTCGTATTTATTTCATCAAATAGAATGTCGTAAAGGCACCTTCTTTTGCTGTAGTAACTAACCACATAGGGATTTATGAATAAGAAGGATATACTACGTTGAAAATGGACACGTTATCCCTTCAAATTAAAAATTTGACCCATACAACATTTTTTTTAAAGCAATATGAAGTTACGACAAAATAAATTCACTTCATAACTTCTTTATTTGAAGCGATATCCAAAAGTTAATTATACAGATCGATAGAGAATTTTTTTCTGAGTTCTATGCAATTCAAAGTGTACTTACGACAAAATGTCCCTTACGACATTTGAAATTTCCAGTGTCGATATACAATACACCATGTTTCTCTAAAAGTATGATTTTACTATTTATCTCGAAAAATAACTGTTGGCGGTACCAAAACACAACTACAGAAAATAAATCGTGGTTATTAAACTATACGAAATTACCTGAAAGTACCAATCATTCGTTTTTCATAAATCCTATGTATTTATTAAGCAGATTCATGAATACACCTCATCAAATATTACTTGCAACCACTTATGTTTATATATATCTAAATACTCACGCAAGCTACGCTTTCAAACAGTACTATATGGGTTCCCTTAATGGATGACACACTATCGACAATTAACTTAATAGATGACTTAAACGTTGCACATGCAATGGAATGTAAAACCGAAAATATAACGCAACATTTACACTTCGACCGCTCGGACTTTACCATTATCTCTCAAAATGTACGAAGTGTATATGGTAACATGGATAATCTGTTAGCTGTTTTGACTCAATTTAAATTTGGTATTGATATCATCATTTTAAGCGAATGTCGTTTACACCCTAACAAGCCCGTCCCAAAAATGGACGACTACGATTGCCATTACACTACTAAACACCTTAACCAATGTGATGGCGTAGTTGCCTACGTTAGCACTACCCACCGAGTCAGAGTCAGAGAGATAACACTAGCGCATGCATCATGCCTTGAAATATCGACTTCTGATTTGATAATTCTCGGCATATACCGGTCTCCATCAATAACAAACGCAGATCAGTTCATAGACACATTATGCTCTCATTTAGAAACTATCAAAGGAAACAGAAACATAGTCGTTACCGGTGACATTAATATAAACATCGCAGAGAATGCGGACGACCAATCTTTTGTTAAAACGAATAGACTCAATTATCTTACCATGATGTCTACTAATGGGTTATTACCTGGCCACTGTCTACCAACGAGAGGGAATTCATGTCTCGACCATTTTATGTTGAAAATTTCGAAAACTAACATTACGGCACACATCCTGGTTCTGGACTCCACTGTAACTGATCACGCAATGATATTACTGAAACTTGGTAAAACTAACAACCCTGGCTACCGTAACAAAATTAAAACTCGTATCAATTTTGATGAGGCTGTTAAAGCACTTTCTAAAACAAATTTTGCAGAATTAGATAGCACGACCGACCCTAATGTACTTGCTGAAAACCTAATCGGATCCATCAAAAGATGTATTCTGGAAAGTACTGTTATCAATTTGACTCCTGGGAAAAAGCGAATACTAAAACCTTGGATTACACCCGGTGTCCTGCGTTGTATTAGAAATAGAAATTCTATGCAAAAGAGTGTTAGAACTAACCCAGATAATATTGTTTTGAAAATAACCTACAAAAGATATCGAAATTATTGTAACAACCTAATAAAAAAGCTTAAGCGACAGTACGATCGCGATTTATTAATTAAAGCAAAAGGAAACCCAAAGCAACTATGGAAAGCAATTAATACAATCAGTAATCGTAAAATAGAGAAATCAGAATACCCAGATTTACTTAATGTTATGAGCAACCCCATGGACTCTGTAAATGCTTGTAATCATTATTTTGCTGGAATAGGCAAGTCATTGGCGGAAGCTATACTTAATGAAAGCCAGTCTAACTTAGAATATATCTCTGATAAACAGTCTACCAAATCGAACTCGTTTGTACTCTTTCAAACAGATCCTAGTGAGGTGCTTACGATCCTAAGCAATCTTAAATCTAATAGTGCGCCCGGCTTAGACCAAATACCTACCCATTTCCTTAAACTTGCCAGTAAGATTGTGGTCCCTATTATCTCACGCTTGGCTAATTTGTGCTTTGATCTGGGGGTTTTTCCCGAAACATTAAAACAATCAATCATTACTCCAGTATGCAAGGGTGGCAACAGAGAAGAGTTATCTAATTATAGACCAATATCGGTACTATCGCCTATATCTAAAATACTGGAAAAGCTTATAAATACGAGACTTGTGAATTATCTCAACAAATTTAATCTTTTATCGCAGTCACAATATGGTTTCAGACAAGGTATATCAACAGAAGACGCGATCACTGACATTTCATCATTTATAATAAATGAAGTAGACGCAAACAAAATATGTATAGCTGTGTTTTTAGACCTCAAAAAGGCTTTTGATACCATATCTGTTCCCATCCTTGTTGACGCACTAGAAAACATCGGTGTAAGGGGTGTCCCTCTAGATTTATTTCGTAGCTATCTCCTAAATCGGAAGCAAAGGGTTAAATTAGGAAATTATATAAGCGAAGCGCACAATGTTTCCTACGGCGTCCCACAAGGTAGCGTCCTCGGTCCTACGTTGTTTCTAATATATATAAATAAACTCTGTAGTATGTCCATTAACGCCGCCAAAATATACACATATGCTGACGACACTGCCATAGTGTTCTCCGGAAATACATGGGAAGAAGTACACTCACTTACAGAACAGGGACTGTCAAAGATTGCAAGATGGCTTCACGATAATTTACTTACCCTAAACACGAGTAAGACTAACTATATCTGCTTTACTAAATACAACCGTACACAACCAGGGAACGAATTTACAATAAAGATCCACACCTGTCAAAACTATACTAAAACTGTCTGCTTATGTACAGCAACAGATAAAGTCGAGCGCATTAAATATTTAGGTGTTATGTTGGATCAGCGGTTGACCTGGTACTCTCATACGGAATGCATTATGACAAGAGTCAGAAAACTTATCTGGATTTTTAAAATATTAAGGCATGTGGCTATGAAGGACTTATTAAATCAGATATACGTTTCACTGGCTCAGTCTGTGCTGACATATTGTATTACCGTGTGGGGTGGTGCTAGTAAAACGAAATTCTTAGAACTTGAGAGAGCACAAAGGTCGTTATTGAAAGTTATGTACTATAAACCTTACAGATTTCCTACCGCTGACTTATATATAACTTGCGACCTACTGTCTGTCAGAAAACTATACATTTTCAATTTAATTATAAAAACTCACAAAAAAACCCCTTACAAAGCAATAATAGTATCGCGGCGTCGAACCCAAACAAAAATAATTAACCCCCCTATATTTAAATCTGTTTTTGCTAGGAGACAGCAGCTAGCACAATCTGCCTATTTGTACAATGCCATAAACAAAATTATTAACATCTATTCCTCCACAACATATGAATGTAAAAGTAAGGTAATGAAATGGTTGAAAACACAATCCTATATCGAGATTGAAAATTTATTACTAAATAATAACCCTTAAATGCACAATGATATACACACACACGCGCACACACACACACACACACACACACGCACACACACACACACACACACACACACACACACACTCATGAGCATGCATTATTATTAATATTTTATAGGTTAATTTACTTAGATGTAAACTCTAACCTTTGGAATTATTGTTGATTTGTAATTTGTTATTGTCAGTATTTTCTTTTAAATGTATAGAAAATTTAAATCACTTATCATGTATGCAGACTATCTACTTCTCTAGCTATTGTAAGTTCGGAAGAGCGATGCTTCTTAATACAAGTATCTTTATTACTTAAAAAGAGGCATCGGCACAGACATAAAAATGTAACTGTATGCTACGAAATAAATATTTTCATTTTTTTTTCATTTTCATTTTTTCCCTACCACCAGCTTGGGATCCAGTCCTTCATCTGATAAAGGAACAGGCTAGACATAGACTGTGTGGCTGATAAGTTTGACGGTGTTGAGTTTATTAGTACAGGCAATTTTAAAATTTATTGAAAATTTCCATATGAATCAAAATTTTATGTTTTGGTTTAATGCATATTGATGTTAAGATGTAATGCAAATGTTTTTGAAAAGATGTGTTCCGCTGAGCTTTTTGCTGTCCCAAAATTGGGATGCCTGCCTAACAATACAATCATACAAAAGAAAAGGATTTCTTCTCAGGTCAGCGGTATAGGGATAGAACCGGTGTAGATTACTTATTATTGTTTCTTATCATCTTTTTGAAAATATTTGTAATGAATAACTAGCTTAATTTTTAGTATGTATGTACAATATCTACATCCACCCTTAAAATTTATGGACTGGTATATTTTCTGTGTGGGTAGTCTTGTACCTACTTATTTTCTTATTTTATTTGTTGCAGATAGGACTATCAAATTTCTTCCATTATCAGTCACCCGTAGACAACAAACCCTGTAAAGTGTTCGAAACGTCAGGATGTAGTTCAAATTAATTAATATACCTACGCGGTATAATCCGTGTAAATAGTTTTATTTCACATTTATTGTGAAAGAAAGGCTGTTAATTATTAAACTAGTGGCCGCCTAGTCTTCATACAAACCGGCACACACTAAAGGAACCATCGAGCTATTGTGATTGATTGATATATAAACATGTAATAGGTTATAAAGTATTTTTTAGTACAGATGATGCCTTTTTCAGGCTCTAGTGCGAGAAGTGTGTCATTTTAGGTCAGGTCTAAAACTTCGGAGGACCATCTGCACTAAAAAACGTCGTACGAGACACGTGCAAAAACATGTAAAACTTGAAATTCGTAACTTGTGTCGATTTAAAACACTCCCTATCGGTCGTGTTTTAAAACATCGCCACTCGTTTCGAATTTCATGTTTTTCGCACTTGACTCTTATAACTTAAAGCATATAACAACATTTTATCATCCACTACACTTGTTAGAATTAGAAATAATAAGAACAATCTCAACATATCCTTTTTAAAATATTGACAAACTTTTCCTACAGCAAGCCAGCAAATGCCTTGATCACTTGATACATTATAAAATCATAAATTAATTAATTACTTAAAGTGATTTCTTTTTTTTACAACGTAGTAACAAAACCACTACTACTAACTAAGTATAAACTATTATAACACTTTCATCGTATCAATTCATCCTAAAGTAAATAAGGGTATAAATAAAAAGGTGAAAGTTTCATTTGTACTATATATTTTCGCTTTCGTTTTTTGTCATTATATTACAATAAATATCAACATAAAACATTAACAACACGTTTTTTTTGTCCGTCACTATTTACCAGCCGTAGTTACCGTACGCGCCAGAGTAGGTGACGTGGGATACAGCCGGGGCTGCGGAGTAGGTGACGGCAGTCTTGAGCACGGGGGCAGCGGCGTAGGTAGCGACGGCAGGGGCAGCGTACGTCTTGGCGACTACAGGGGCGGCGGCGTATGCCACGGGGGCAGAGTGGTAGGTAGAGATGGCGGGCGCAGCGTAGGTCTTAGCAACCACGGGAGCAGCGGCAGCGTATGCCACCGGTGCAGAGTGAGTGGAGTAAGAAGAGTAGGACACCGCGGGAGCAATAGCCTTAGCTACAACTGGGGCAGAGTATGAAGCCACAGCGGGAGCAGCATAGGTGTGCACGGCAGGGGCGGCGTAAGACTTGTAAACGGGAGCAGCGGCAGCGTACGCCACGGGAGCAGAGTGACTAGAGTAGGAAGAGTAAGACACGGCAGGCGCGATAGTCTTAGTGACGACAGGGGCAGCGGCGTAAGTCGCTACAGGGGCGATAGTCTTGTGCACAACTGGGGCGGCCGAGTAAGTCGCCACAGCGGGGGCAGCGTACGCGACGGGAGCGGAGTGGGTCGAGATGCTCTGGTAGGAGACGGCGGGAGCGACGGATTTGACGACAGGGGCAGCGGCGTAGGCAACTGGGGCGGCGGCGTATTGTGCGTATGGAGCGGCGGCGTATTGTGCGACGGGGGCAGCAGCGTACGTCGCGACGGGGGCGGCGTGCGCGGCGTATGACACCGAGGAGACGGGTGCGGCGTACGCTACGGGAGCCGCGGCGTGCAGCAGGTTGCCGGCGGAGGCGATGCCCGCGGCGCACAGGACTACAACCAGCTGTTGACAAAGGATTTATCTTAATATTTAATCACATAGATCCTAACCTTACAGACCTTACGAATAGCTTTACAAGTTTTGCTTACATCGTGCTTCAAAAATATGTACATATATCTAAATATGTATACATACATTTCAGATACCTATGACATTATCAGCGATGCAATATGAAAAATGCGAAAAATTTGTTACATTGGACTCGGCGTTTTACTAAACAACACTATTAAATAATTATTAAATTTTATTTTGAGTTTTACATGAAAGTACAAATACATTTTTAGAGTGGTCCGTACTTATTTTTTATAGTTTTATTGATAAAGCCAGTGTGAAAAATACCGTATGTTTTAATTTATTTTTATTCCATTGCCGTACTTTTTAATAGTTAGATCGCAATGTCGTATTATTTCTTCTATTTGAATAATGATTTGAAAGTCTATTATCAAATGCTGATTAAGTATCTGATCGTATTTTTAAAGTAAATTACATTGATTGACTAAAATCCAAAAATGTATTTATTGAACTTATTTCTACGGATTTGATAGTGTCTTAAATAATCATTTAATTTATTTGTTTTTGTTTTGTTTTTCGATCACTGCGTACCTTTCCGAACATGTTTAATCCGTGTGTTTTGATGACAGAATAATTTCAAGAGCACTTGCATTCTCTTTTATACCAGCGGCCACAAACTGGTATCGAATCCTCGAGCTATCCGGTGCAAATAACATCCATTACATTACAAAATAGTGCTTCGGGCTGTATAATTATTTGGCAGCAAGAACGAGTTTCGCGTAGCATTATAGCTGCGAATTGTAACAATGTCAGGGTAAAGCTCCACCCAAAACTTCCAGTAATTAATCCAAAATGTATTTCCAGTCAGAGTAGGAAATTACATACACGACCTTTGAGGTGTCTTTTGCAAATCAAGTTTATGCATCCGGCCAGATTATTGAAATCGAAAGATTTTTGCCGTAATTAGTTTACTCGTCAATGGTAGAATAGTACATTGTGCATGTGCATAAAGGGAGGTAAGTACGGAAATACTAACGAGAGTGTTGAGTGAGTTGTTGAGTGTTGAGTTAGTATTCCGTTTACCGACCGTGATGCATACAAAGTTTTTCATCACACTTGCCAAAAAAGTAAGTTTTAAGACATAATATTATTAAATGACGTACTGACATTTCTATTACTCCCTAGGGAATTTCACTTTTCTATTACTCCCGCTACGCGCGCAAGCAATGGCGCGCTTAGACAGCAAGTGTGATGAAAAAAAATTTTTTTAGTAAGGAGCATTCCATGGAAATAACAACCACAGCACCGCTTTTTAAAAGTTATGTTTAATTATTAATAGTATTGCTAAATAATAGACCACTATACAGATTTTTAAATTATAATACGTCAAAGTAAAAAAACCATGTTGACACGTTTCTTATGAGTCTTTCAGAAAAACACTATTCATTTACTTTGTTAACAGTCTTGAAGGCTCTTATTTCACAGACCATTTTGGCGACTTTCTGGCATGCTATACATACTTTAATGATATTTCGAGGTAGAAAGTATGTTCTATTTGACATTTAAATATATTTATTCAAGTTCTCTTGTTTGTTTCTGATAGAGCATAGAACTAAATATACCCAATCTACAGCTGTCCCGCACGAGTTTCTATGACTTTAAGTAAATATTTTTTGTGTAAAAAGTGTTCCAGGATTATTTATGTTGCATGACTAAACAGTGTTTATTAACGGTAATAAGATATAGTACAAGATTTAGTATTCATCTGAGTAATACATATTTAAAGTGAGTTTAAAGTTATTGTCCCGCACGCGATCTTTTGCAAGCACAAGTGATAATTGCTGTTTTTACCGAAACTGCTTATTTTTTTCTACAAAACGCCAAGTGATAGAGCGGCTTTTAATAAAAAATATCACGAAAAATGAAAATTAAGATACCCCGATTTCATAAAAAAAAAATTACGTAAATAATTCAAAACGGTTAAAGAAAGCCCTATAACCCAATCTCTGTACAGGGGCCGATTTCTCGAAAGCTTGTAATTTGTAATAGGTACAAGCGGAAGTCCTTATCTAATTAAAACACTTGTAATACAAGTGAAAGTCAAAAAGAGACTTTCACTTGTATTACAAGTTACAATTTACAAGCTTTTGAGAAATGGGCCCCAGATGTCCACAGACAGCATCAAAGGCCACCTTAAAAGCTGTTCGAAGTTACAGTCTTCGCCTAAACAGCGTGATTACGTTATAAAAGGACTTTGTCATCGTTACAATGTAAAACTTGCTGAAGAGATGAGGAGTGATTTGGAATGTGTCGATGAAGACCTCGCATGGAAAAGGTGTCGTATATGGAGTAGGGGGCAATTTGAAGAGATTGGTAAGGGAGAAGATGCTCAGTCAAGCTCAGGACATTCGCGCTATACAGTCTGCTGAAGATTTCTTCAAAGTTGCATCAGAAGTAATCAAAACAACTAAGATATATACCTCAGTCAGAAATAACACAAAAAAAAATTAAATTAAACCGTGGGCCAAAGTCAAACCTACGAGTATTCAGAGAATTTCAAAATTTCACGTCATCACGTGTTACTCAAATAGTTAAAGCAAAGAAAAATCCAGTTTGTGAGGAATTTACAACTTTTAATTTGTAATTTTCTATTTAACATAACTTAGATTGTGAAATTATTACTTAGTTACTACATAAAACTTGTATTTATCCATTTATTTTTCACCTCAATCGTACTCGTCCCGCACGAGTCTAACCTGTCCCGCACGAGATTCTGCAATCTTTATTTTATATAAAAAAATTCTAATACGTATTTTTTGTTTTATTTGCGGAAATATGCTAAGTGTTATTACGTTAACTATAATAAAAAAAAACTTCATAATCGTTGTGTTCAATTCGCTGAAATATCAATTTGAATAACCACATAACAAAGGGCGGTGGATTGGCTGTCCCGCACGCGACTTTGAGTCGGGTGTCGCGAATTCATATAATACTGGTTTAGTTCTTCAGAATATTATATCATCTTGTAGGTTAAGGTCCATTTTATCACCACTTTCTGTATTTTTTAAAATATGTTAATTTTTGCGTGATTTACAGTAACACAAAGTTTAAAATCATCGTACAAATGTCCCGCACGAGACCGTGGAATGCTCCGTAAGCACCAGTTCAAAAAAGGGACGTTACATATATATTTATTTCAAACTTGCAATGAAATGTTGGCATCACGTACGTCAAATTAAACCAGGAAGTACCATCTCGCTGGTTCTATGATTGAACTTGATATGTAAAGGCATTTCATAACTACTTTGCTGTGCAGTCCTAAGACTGCAAAGTACCGGAAGGAACCTGCTTTAAAAAGTAAAATACCGGAAGTAACTTGTAAAGTGACATAACATCTTGGCATTTCACCGTAAAAAACGAACCGGTGTCAATGTCACCGGGTAAAAGATTATCTCAAATAGTTTTTAAAAAATTGACCTAAAAGTTGTTTATTTTTTATTTTGTAGATTATTTTAATTCTTTGACTTATTTGTTTGTGTACTGTGGAAATTAATTCCATTGTTTCTCCCTTTTCTTCCGCGCATCTCTATCTGGCCTCAGTTCCTTCGGCCAGATTATATCTACTTGGCCTGAAACCTTTCGTTTCCCGTCCTCTATTGTAATTTACGATTAAAAAATCACAACCATAATCTGTATTCCAATGTAACATTCGTTTTCTCAAACTTGCTACGGAATGTTGATGTTACTTACTTTAAACAGACTTTTACCAAAAACCAGGAAATACTATGTACAAGATGGTGTCAATTGCTAAGATGATATGTAAAGAGATTTCATGTATTTATTTCACACCTAGGACTGCAAACAAACCGTGTTTTGTTTTGAAACGTCAAATTGTGACACTAGGTCTTGACATTCAGCCACAGAAAAAAAAAATAACCTAAGAACTAATGTCTATACCACCAGGTAAAAGAATACCTCAAACAGATTAAAAAAAAAGGCGCGAATGTTTTTTTTTTAATGTACGATACTGTACTATTGGTTTATTTACAAATGAAATAGTAAGTATGGTTTGGCGAAATCAGTTCGTTTTATTTCACGGCAAGTTTGAGAAAAGCACTATACAAATCTTGGCGAGAAACAGGGTTACAGGCCGCGTATTCCTATCTGGCCTCAGTTCCTTCGGCCAGATATATCTACTTGGCCTGTAACCCTTCGTTTCCCGTCCTCTATAGTAATGTACTATTTCTAAAACAGATTTTTTTGAGTACGTTGCGAATACTCTTATATTATTATCGTCTATCCTGCTAGCCGCTTTAGTAGCGCTTCGGCTTTTGGTTTAATTTTAAACGCAAAATGTCTGTGTTTGATTTATACCTGTAAATGAGCATTACGAAAGGGGTCGAAAGGTAATTATTAATATTTCAGTGATAGTCGATTAAAGTTTTTTCTATCTAAGTACCTTCACGTAATTGTGAATTTTCAAGTGTGCTGAGTGTTTCTGGAACTGTATACTGTATTTTAATTTTATAATTTATCACATTCAAATGCAACACGATATATGTTTATTCAGTAAAAACATGCCCTAACTTAATAAAAAAACCAACATTAACTGCCGTATTGCCTAGATTGCTAAATAAATGACTCAACGCGGCCTTTAAGGTTGCTCGAATTTCGCATTACAATTTTTATGCGAATGGTAATTTAATTTGATGGTCAAATAATTGGCATCAATGTGACATTTTTAATTATTTTTTGCACAAAATATTCGTAAATAAACACTTAAATAAATTGAGTTTTTGGTCATGGCCTTAATTCTATAATATTTAAAAAAATTCTCGAATAAGCTGTTAAATGCCTGTGTACCGAATTCTTTTAATTACGTAGCACGAAGGCCTTAATAGTTATTTATTATACAAGGGGGCAAAGTTGTTGTTTAACTGTCGTGCCAATATTGAGCCCTGAGCTAGCGAAAGATTCCAAAAACTGGAATCTTGAGCATTGTGAAGGTCTCAAGGCACGAGAGTTGAATAAACTTTGCCGCCAAGTGTAATACAACTTTTTTCCCTTCATTATCGCGTGAAAATATGATTACAAATCTCATCCAAATATTAATTAACTTAAAAAAAATTGAACTTAATGTCGAAACGTATCGTAGAGTTACTCCTGGTATTTAAATATAGCCAATGGCTTACAAAGACACCAATGAGAATTAACCAATTTAACATGTGAGCTCCGGTTGCGCGTGTTTACTACGGTCATACAGATCCACTTATACTAGGCAGTAGTGGGCCATAGGAATCGTAGAGTAGAGTTACTCCAGGTACTTAAATATAGCCAATGGCTTACAAAGTCACCAATGAGAATTGACCAATTTAACGTGTGAGCTCCGAATGCGCATGTTTACTACGGTCATACAGATCCACTTATACTAGGCAGTAGTAGGCCATAGGAATTAAAGACTGTCCACGTATACGTAAAAAAGTGGTTGACGTTATAATGACAAATAAGATGAAAAAAATAACAAAAACGAATTAATTATATATTTATATAATAGTATAATTCATGTTCTTTAAAATATAATGCAAGACTTGTGCAACACATTAAGACTAATAAAATGCCCTGACTTTTCTTCTTACTCCTTCCATCAATCTTTGTACATCGGTTTCGGTGATCGTTTTACATGTTGTATCCTAATATTTTTTGAATTGTTGTACATCAGTAGCAATTTTGTGACTTCTTTTTAGCTTTCTTTTCATTATTGCCCAGAATTTCACTACAGGCCGGAGTTCTGGGCAGTTTGGAGGATATGCAGATTTCGATACAGCAGAGATATTATTTTCGTCATACCATGTCAAAACCGATTTCGCGTAATGGGAAGTGGCTAAATCAGGCCAAAATATGACAGACTGGGCGTGGCTTCTTATGAACGGCAATAAACGTTTTTTAAACACTCCTTCATGTAAACGACTTGGTTAACCGTGCCAGTTGTAACGAAAGATTTGCTTTTTTTACCACATGTACATATGGCTTGCCACACTAAATTTTTTTTTGCAAACTTGTCTATTTTTTGTTGTAAATTTATCATCAATACCTCCTAGTTTATTTGCGACGTAAAACTGTAACCCTGGCAACTGCTTGAAATCTGCCTTGACGTAGGTCTCATCGTCCATCAAAATACAATCAAATTTCGTTAAATAATTTGTATACAACATTCGGGCACGAGTTTTACATATTTTTTGTTTAGTAGCATTGCGATTTGTAACGCTAGACGCTTTATATGAGTGTAAACCTGCTTTTTGTTTGATCTTCTGGACGTACGACTACGATAACTTACATTTCCTGGCGACGTCTCAAATGGACAGTGTTGGGTTCTTCTTAAAATGCTCAATGACTTTCCTTGCCTTATTTTTATCCATGGAACAGTGTTTTCTACGCGAACCTTTCTTCTTTTCGACCTTCAACCTCGAGCGATAATTAGCCAATACCTTTTGGACTGTAGATTTAGGAACGGATAAGAATTTAGCTAGCTTAGCTTGCGACATATCAGGATTTTCATTGTAAGTGTACAAAATACTTTTGCGCTTGTCCAGTTGGCTAGAGGCCATTTTATTATAGTTATTATTTTTTAAATCGAAAGTAGTCCCAAAATAAACCTTATATATCCCGCTTTCTAACTGTCACAGTGACATATTTCATTTTTCTTTTATTTTATTTTTTTAAGAATTTTATGTCGACCACTTTTTTACGTGGACAGTCGAGATTACTTTGCCTCACAAGTGAATAAGATGCGTTTTTAACCGGTCGTATTAAAGGATAAAAGAGCTCATTAAGAGCTAGTGAGGAGAAAAATACGTTTTCTAACATAGATAAGTCGGGGGTATTGAAATTTACTCATATTAAGTATGAGTAGGTAATATTAGAAGAGCGTAGGGGAGAGTGGGTAGGTTTCGTACAGCAGGAGCATTCGTACAGTGGTCATTAGGGTGGATCGTTTTTTTTATTTTCGGATAATCATAAAATAATCTTTACGAATCGATACTATGCGGCTAGAAAAACAAAAAATATTATGACCATTTTTGGATATTTTATCCTTATGGACCCCATATAGAAGCCCGAAGATCAGCCTTATTTTTAAGGTTTTTTTAAGAAAACTCGGATGAGCTAGGATATTTTCTGTTTTAATTTTATGGATAACCAAAATAAGATTGTTTTTCAGAAATTTAAGGTTTGTGTGATTTAATTATATGAAAATTGTTCGCAGTATCTTCAAAAAATAATTTTCAACTTTGAGGCTCTTGGGGCAGTACTTCCCGAATGATTATCGGAAAAAGATATATTGTTGAAAAAGTTACTTTTTAGACAGGTTATTCCTATACGTGGCCCGTATCGGAAAATCCTGAAAAAAATTTTGGTCAATACATTGAAGTATGAAAAAAAAATTTTTTTCGGATTTTTGGAACCGCCGGCCAATAGAATGATAGTCGTAAAAAGTAACATTCTTTAACAATATACCTTTTTCCGATATTCATTTGGAAAATACTGCCCCAAGAGCCTCAAAGTTGAAAACCAGTGTTTGCCGATACTGGTTATAATTTTCGTATAATTAAATTGTGCAAATTCTAAATTTATGACAAATAATGTTATTTTGTTTCTACATAAAAATAAAACCGAAAATATTCACGAACTACTGACTTTTCTTAAAAAAACCTTAAAAATAGAGTCGATTTTTGGGCCTATAAACGAAGTACAAAATAAAAGTAAATCCAAAAATGATCGTAATATTTTTTGTTTCTCTAGCTACGAAGTATCGATCCATAAAGATTGTTTTATGAATTTCCGAAAATAAAAAAATCGATCCACCCTAGTGGTCATATCTCCGCTATCCGACACGCGAACATATTCATATTTTTATGTATAACGGCCACTAATATGCATAACTCACCACCGAGAAGGGGTGGAAATATGGCAGCTAGTTTCTTAAAAAAAAATTAAAACGTGTTTTTGACACCTCAAAGTAATTATAAGAGTCATTTTTAAACGCATTTATTTCAGAAAGCTTTGCTCAGTTACACACGTAATTAAATACACCTCATAAGCTGATCTTTGAACTACGTATGGAATGTTTTTTTTTATGGTTAGGATACCGGTTATTTTTATTTTTTGTTTTAACTTTTTCATTTTTGGTTGGGGTACTTTCGTACAGCCAAGAATGTATGAGAGCCTTACTGTACGAATGTACCCCAATATTTTTGTTTAGTGAGAATATTGTTATTTCCAAATGAAGTCGTCGATATATGTAAAAAATATTTGTAAATAAATACAGACAGTTGAGAACAAAACGAATACTGTGGTAAAAAATACTATGTACGAAGGTACCCCACGCATGGGGCGCTTTCGTACAATTTTCATTTTTTGGGAAAAACTATTTGACCTTCTTACCTTACTTTGTATTAGCTCTAAGCTGAACTTTTATAAAAGCCAGATAATATAGCCACCAAGCAGCATTGACTTCATTTAAAAATTGTTAATACTTTTTTTTCTACGAGGCATAGAGTAAAAAGTGTACGGATCCTCCCCACTCTCCCCTATACATCATAGCCGAAAAGTACGTGAAGCTATTGAAATATCGAAATTTTAATCAAAATGAGGGGCAAGGAATCTCGTCCGCGTGGAATTCCGTGATTTACAAATGTAAGCGTGGTGAAACATCCATTTTTAAGCCATTGGATGTTGTGAGTGTTGTGTGTAGGCCTAGTGACAACCCTAGCCTAGAAGTGAATAATCAAGATCAAGTGCGGGTAGTTCGAAAAACCCGCGCAGCTCGAAGGTGTTGATACATTCTCTCGCCAGTCTGCCTGCGACCATGGGTGTAACGTCATGCCCGAAACGTCAGGATATAATTAAACGTAAGTTTACGCGATTAAGACCCGTTTGTCTGTAAAATATTTTATGCTCAATTAATTAAAATCGAGTGTCACAAGAGCAAAGCTCGCCTATAGTACTCCTGTGGCTTCAGCTGATCGTTTCTACATCCTACATTCTTATTAAATACTGCAGAAGGCATACGCTTCACTTTCGTTATATATAGATAATAATCACTCATAAGTAGCGCTCACATGTCCCATGTCACAGTGACGCTACAAATTGTAAGCTGTGCAGGTCCGGATCGTACAAGACTCTTGGCGGTCGGAACCTGAGAAGCTGGTTACTGGCTGCTTGCCCATCCTTTGGTTAGTGGGTCATTTGCAAAAAAAGTGTACCATTAAATTTTTTTGCGATCATGGACTGTAATACATCATTTTACTCACGTACGTGCGTACTTTTCAGTTATGAAACAAAAAAAGTATGTCCCTTATGTCACGAAAATAAATATGTAAATTGAGATTACTCAGTTTAGTTACTCCCATACTAAATGTATGAAACGAAATGTAACGAAAATGATAATGATAAAAAAAATCTCAAATTTGTTACAGAATTTTTCATACCTTTAGTATGGGAGTAACTATACTGAGAAATCTCAATTTACATACTTATTTTCGTGACATTAAAAGGTACAGTTTTTCTGCAAATAACCCTAGTACGGGTACTTTTCTAGAACCGGCCTCCCTTAGGTTCGCAACCGGCCTAAGACTCGGGGCCGCGGTTTGAACCCGCCACTTGCATAAAAATTGTTGTGGCACAGTCGTGGATCGACTGGGACGTCACGCACTAAGAAGTAAACAAAAAGTGACGTATTTCCAGACATGCGGCACTTAACAACGTAATCCATAGGAAATACATAAATGTGACGTCACGTTGGTATACTGCCAAATGACTACTATTTTGAGTGCTTTCCAATTTATTAAATAGAAGTTCTGTACAAAAATTACTGCAATCTAAATTTATTTTAACTAAACAGAATCATCATCCCTATTGGTTGAGTGTGCTTATAAAGTTTCCGCCATTTAGAAAACACCTTATCTATGGCTGTTCTTAAGTAACTCTCATGGAAAAAATAAAAAAAAATGTCGACAGCTCTATCAACCAATTCTACTATTTATTTTGTTGATACGAAATAGACAACATACACCTACAGCTTACAAATATTACCATTCCGTCATGCTCTTTGGGTTATCTTCCAACTGATCAATCAATCATGGCGAAAAACATAAAAATCTTACTTTTGATACAGTTTACACGTGCCGGTTTGTACAGACGTAAAATACTCATAATACAATGTCACGGAGAAGTACATTCGGCATGTGTTTATAATCATGTTGATGTCTTATTGACAGAAACATGCGCACCTTATCATATTTTTGATATTATTGAAAGCGCCTTTCCTTTGAATGAGGGCAAACGCCGTATCTACCAACCAGGAAAATTAATAACATTCAAAAGCAAATCTTTAACGCTAAACCATAAATAAAGAAGTAACTAAATTGTATGCTTAAGCCAGATTTAGAATCAAAACATAAAATCTGTTTATTTCATTTCTATCATTAAGCATTATAATTCATTTACCACCCATAGTTGCCGTCTAAATCATTGTAAGAGAGATGAGATACCGCCGGGGCAGCAGAGTGCGCCAGAGATGACTTGACAACGGGAGCGGCATGAGCGTACGTGGCGTATGCTGGGGCAGCATGTACAGAAGCAGGAACGTGAGTGGCGATAGCGTGCACAGCAGAGTACGCTAAAGCAGGAGCTGCTGCATATGAGGCCACAGCCGGTGAGGTCTGCGAGGAGTAAGACACGGCAGGAGCAACGGCCTTAGCCGCAACAGGGGCGGCGTACGTAGCGACGGTATGCGAAGAGTAAGAAGAAGACGTCGCTGGAGCAACAGGTTTGACGGAATCTACCGCGTAAGTAGCGTACGCAGGAGCGGCGTGAGTCTTCGCAATGGGTGCGGCAGCGTACGCGACCGGAGCCACATACGCGGTAACTGGTGCAGCAGCGTATGAAGCAACGGGCGCCGCGTATGTGACATCAGGGACATGTGCAGTGTGTGTTGAATAGGAAGATACGGAGGGGATTGTGGCAGCGACGCTCTTGGTGACTGAAGTTGAGTAGGCAACCGGAGCGGCGGCTAACAGATCACCGGCTCGAGCCACGCCCATAGCGCACAGAGCCACGATCAGCTGAAACAGATTTAGTTTTAACAACTATAAAAACAACTAATTGGGTGTTGTGTTTATGAGTATGTTCAGCCTAACAATCATCATCATCATCAACAACAGCCTATGATAATCCACTGCTGGACGTAGGCCTCTCCTATTAACTATGCGTATAGACGCATTAAAGGTAAATGCCCATAATCGCCACGCTGGGCAAGCGGATTGGCGATCGCAGTAATGTGTCCACTATGATGACGCTGCTGCCCATCATCAATCTTTTATCAAATAATGGTCAGTGACACTTCAATCCCTCAGTCGACTCTTACGACACCCGCAGGAGGTGTTGGGGTGGTGGCAAATGTATTCTTACTGCCGTCACCACACGGTTAAACAATAATAAACACAATTTCAACACCCAACTAGTTACAATAAACTCATAAGAACGCTTTTCTGTTTTAAGATCGTTGAAGCTTTAAATCGGACGTAGCTAAAGGAATAGAATCCAGTCCACAAAAAACTGTTAGTTAAATTTGAATATCATGTCTAAAGGAGAAGTCATTAACTTCAGAGGTTGGATTCTTTTCGTTTAACTAGGCCTAATCTTGATTTAAATATTATTCGACGGGAAAAGACACGATGTCACACTAACTCTTAAACTTTCGCTTATTACAATCAACTTAAATAATTCCTCTAAAATTAAAGTGTCCTTTATCTTTATAAATAAAACTTAATGTTGATGTTGGTGTACCTTAACGTACTCGTACATGATGCTTTGGTAAATGTTAGAAACTAAATAATTATCGCAAAGAACACTTCGGTTTTTATACCAACCAAATGTTGCACTAATAGTTTCACTTTCATTGTCAAGGTGTATGTGTAACAAACTAACAAAGTTACATGCCTGTTCCTTTAGTAAGCGCGAACAGTAGGCATGTAGACGCCAGGTATTTAAAAGGGCACTAGGTTAAATAGAGTTGCAATATCTAATTGTGGCCATTTGTTATGATTTAAAATCTTACGTTATCCATGGCCCATTCAGAATTGTGACCAACAGAACCAACATGGATAACCCTTTTTCCGGCGAGTTTTTAAAGAATGTACGTACCTATACTATTTATTCGCTTGCGGGCCTGTTACCCTCAGGCAGCTGGCAATATTTTACCATCTCAGTTTATCTTGTGTGAGCTTTTGCGGCCTCTCACTTAGGTCGTACTGTGCGTTCAGCGGGAGCGACTGCTGGGCAAGCAGCTTGGCTCAAAAAGGGCAAGTACGTTGGGCTCGCGAATTATATTTTCGTTCCACTTGCCGTGGCGAACGTCAGGCTGTTGGTGTGTGGAGGCAAAGGCGGTCCTTAGTCAGTTGAGGCACCGCCTGCATGAGAGAGGCCATGATCCCCGCTCTGGTTGGTTCCTGGCGCAAAGACTGTCCATTGCGGTTCAGCGTGACAACGCAGTGATTTGCGCCGGGAACAATGCGGGGGTGCTTGTATGAGTAGGTGATTTTTTTTATGTTTTACTTATTTTTTTATTTTCTTTTGTTAGGTAAAGATCTAATAGGTACCTATATAATTTTCATTTAATGTAATTGATAATATCATTGTGATTAGTAGATATTGTTTTGGAATGTTAATTGTAAGGGTGTAATTATGTTATCATATTCCAGAATTTAATAAAGTTGAATCTTAGTTTATACATAAAAACAATTAAGCATGTCAACTACATGTTCCAGTACCTTTTTCGTAATGCTGGGTGGGTACTATATTTATAATTTTTGTCATAATTAATTGCACGAATATAAAATAATGCTAAAAATAGAAATGAGCCTTGATCTAGTTTTGCAGCAATTTTGATGAATTGTAAATGTTGTTAGCATTTAGGTAATAGAAACGTGTAACTCGATCTCAGTGGTATAATAATTAATTACTTACCTACTATAAATTACTTCGCAATTTAAATGTCCTCTTTCAAATGTCACAATCTTACAATGACAAAAATAATATACAATTAAACTTTGTATTTACCTTACCCAGTGCAACAAAAATATTCATGACGTTTTGTTTATGACAGGTAGCCCAAAAAAGCCAACTTTACAAAGCGCAACGACTCCAAATTACCTCCGATACAATACAAGCGCCTGCGCAATTTTTCACCGTCAGAACTTTCCGGCTTTAGTTACCTACTAGAAGTCACCGTTAGATAGGACGTTTTTTTACTTCAGATTCAGAGTAGATGGTTGTTATTTTCACCTGAAGTAAGGTGCCATTTTGCTTGTACCAATTGCTAATTATCTAGTTCCTCCATTAAATTTTCTATTTTTGATTAGATTACTGTATCTGGTTACTCATATAATATAGGCTCGTAATAAAGTGCTATTTAGCTCTTTATATAAAGTGCTATTTACGTAGGTAATTGAATATCCAAAAGCACCTCTGATGGTAAAAATTGAGTTTCCCAATGCCAGACATACATTAATCTTAAAATCAAAATCCTATTTCCATGGCTAACGAACAAATAATATAGATTCTGATTCCCAATATTTTACAGAACAACCTATACAACCAAGACGATTTTTATAGGTACATTACGTTATTGAAATCGTTATTGGAATTTTGTTACAACAGTGTACCCAAGGCTTTAAGAGAAGTTTGATCTGTTTGTCATTTTAATGATAGATACATATTGGTATTGAATTAGGTTTCAATTCCTACCACAATGGTTTTAGGGAACAATTAAAAATTTAGAAAAGAGGAGCATTTTCTTTTTCAAAACAATTTGTTTATTTTCTACATGTTCTATTTACAAAATAATCGTGAGATTCAGTTTACCAACCGTACTGGGCACCGAGTCCGCTGTAAGAGAGGTGGGATACCGCGGGGGCAGCGGAGTAGGCCACAGCCGACTTCAGGACGGGAGCGGCGTGGGCGTAGGTGGAGATGGCGGGAGCGGCGTACGTGGAGATGGCGGGGGCAGCGGCGTACGTGGCCACGGCGGGGGCAGCGGCGTAAGAAGCCACGACGGGGGAGCCGTGAGAGGTGTGGGAAGAGTAAGAGGACACGGAAGACACAGCAGGGCTGATGGTCTTGGTGACAATGGGGGCGGAGTACGCAGCAACGGCGGGAGCAGCATAGGAGGAGATGGCGGGAGCGGCGTAGGCAGAGACGGCGGGAGCGGCGTAGGCTACGGGAGCGACGGCCTTAGCAACCACAGGGGCGGTGGCGTAAGTGGCCACCGGGGATCCGTGAGAGGTGTGGGTCGAGTAAGACGACACGGAGGACACGGCGGGAGTGATGGCCTTGGTCACCACGGGGGCAGCAGCGTAAGTCGCGATGGCGGGAGCGGCGTAAGTCTTGGCGACGACGGGGGCAGCGGCGTACGCGACGGGAGCGGCAGCGGCGTACGTGGTGACGGGGGCGGCGTACGCGGCGATAGGGCTAGCGTGCGCGGTGTGTGTGGAGTAAGAGGACACGGAGGAGACCGCCGGGGAGATGGTCTTGGTGATGACGGGGGCGGAGTAAGCCACAGGGGCCCCGGCGAGGAGACCACCAGCACGGGCCATGCCCACGGCGCAAAGAGCAACGATCAGCTGGAACAAAGAAATCAAAATCTGTAACACTATAACCTATTTATTCACTTACTAACCATAAAATAAAAACGCTTGTGATCTAGCGGTAAAAACACACGGCGGTCGTGGGTTAAATCCCCGGCTCGTACCAATGAGTTTTTCAAAAACGTACGAAATATCATTTGATATTTAGAAGTGCTTTATGCTGAAGGAAAACATCGTGAGGAAACCTGCATACACCCGCGAAGAAATTCATGGGTGTATGTGAAGTCCCTAACAAGTACTGGGCCAGCGTTGGGACTTCGCAAAATAGGCACGTTTGATGTCGAGTTGAGGAAAAAATGGCCAGAAAAACAATAACGACAACTATAAAATATGTTCAACCTGTAGGGGATACTTTATACCAATCAGCATCACATGTAACGCGATGACAATGTATACGATGGTGTTAAAGTCCATAAACACTTGCAACTAGAATTAATTAAGTGCAATGAAATATTTAGTATAATTTTCATCCCAAAAGATTTTTTTTTTCAAAATAGGACCTAAGTAAGTATGTTATACCTTAGCGTACATGTTGCTTTAGTTGATGTTGGCAACTGAATAATTATCGCAATGAACGCCTCGGTTTTTATACCAACCAAAATGTTAATACAAGTAGTGTGTTTTACTTTCATTGTCAAGGCGTCTATGCTCGTAATGTGTAATCAGTTATTCGAAGTTGCTCATACACCGAGCACAGATAGTGGACGATATCGGCAGAGGAGGACATTTGAAAAGCCACTAGGCTGAAGTGGTTTTAAATATCAAATTGTATTATATCACAAAGAATTACGAGTGATCTGGATAATTTACCTATTTTCAGTGAAGGAATCAATATCAAAGATTTAGGTATCATACCTGACTGAACTATTTATGGGATTCTATTTTTTTTGTGATAGTGTATTGTGACTCTGTTCAGTGTGCATGGTTTAAGGATTTTTTAACATTGCATTTATTTATTTATATTTTATTTGTATTCGAGACTGTCCAAACAGGTCAGGAAGAAGTATACCAAAATTGCAGCTTTGCAACTCGACTTGCGATTTGTATGATAAACTTAGATAGCGGGCCTCCTGCCTTTGGAATTTCGGGTTTATACTTTCAACTACAAAGTTCACTGACCTAATTTTACCCTTAAATTAAAGAATATTAAGGGGTCCATATTGGCACTTATACAATTTTTTCTTCGAATTTTTTTACTAATACCGTTTTTTACTTATAATCATCATTACTTCGAAAATTTTATCTCATACTTTTTTCTTACTAAAAATTATACTTCTACCTACAATGTTCATAACGATTTTTATTTCGAAATTTTATCCTCCTAAAATCGTCAAGTAGATTAATCTATACCCATAAAGTTATTTGAAATAAATTGTTTATTTATAAACATTTTCCCATTAGGCTCACCCTGTTGTAGCATAAATAATTATTTTATGAATAATTCTATATGACATAAACTATGTACTTAGTCATAATGGGCTTTATGCAGAAACGGTTGTGGCATACTCAACTTTAGCATATTTCGTTGTGGCAGGTTTCGAGTTGTTCGAATATTATTCGAGCATAATTTCGATGCTCCTATTTATGATGAGGCATAATCTGATTGTGCATAAAAAATATCGGTATAGTTTGTTTTAGCATAACAGAGAAGGAATAATTACAACCTCTCAATATAATCGAGGTAGTAGTAATATTCTGTACGTTACTTACTGTGTTACTGAGCTGAGTACTTTCTAGGTTGCTAAAAAAAAATAACCTCGAAGACTAGGGTCTCACCAAACCAATCGACGCGGAGTCGGCTTTCGCCGAGTGTTTTACACCACACTATTCGCATTTAGCCGATCGACCGCCTCCGCGGTTGAACACCTGCGTTAAGCAGTCTCACCCTCCTTACGGCCGTAGAAACGCTCGATCGGCTGCGATTTGCTACCGTAACAGTTGTAAAGCGGCGATCGGCTCTCCCGTGCTCCGTCCTGCCGTCGAGACGTCAGACAGCACGCGTACAGCCACTGAGTCCGACGAACAGATAGATAGGACAGCGGGTGATCGGCAATCGTAAATCTCATTTTTGGAGACTAGTTGTTAGTAACTAGTTTGAAATTGAACAGACGTGTATGATTACGACAGTATTACTTCGTGTTGTCAGATCTATTGCAGATTTTAATGTGGGTAATAATTCAAATGAATAAATACAAACGCATCAGTAGCTACTTCGGTCGTCATCGGCTCTTTTCGGCCGTCGTCAGCTATGTTCGGCCGTCGAAGACGCTGAACGGCTTCCGCCAGCTCTGACCGGTCCTTATCGTAGGTACTCGGCCGTGATCGGAGCCGTTCAACTCTTTCCGGCAGCGTACGGCGGTATTAGGAGATTTAGGAATGCGAACGTGTGCGTTAGGCTGCAAACGGGGTCGTACGAATGCGAACAGCTTTACGGCAAAACGCCGTTTTCCCGTCGAAACACGTCATTTCGCGTGGGCCGAGCCGATTTACGATGTCCTCGCTCTTATTGCGTTGACATAAAGCTTTTTCCTTACGCGATTAGCCGAAACGGCGCGGACTAGTTTGGTGAGACCCTTAGTCTTCTAACCTAACCTATCCGAGTCGGATCTGCCCCGGAAGGTTTTGTTCGCTCGCTTCGCTCGCTCACTGCAGAAATTTTCACCCTTACAACGCCCAAAAAAATACTAATCTAATTTCTGTCTTATAACACTCGGCGTAAATAATGATATGCCAAGATAGTTTCGGACAAAATAATGTTCGAAATATTGTTATTTAAGCCAAGTGATGTTTCTGCCTCATTAAGATTATGCTAAAATAGATTATGCCAAGTCTGTTATGACCTAAGTAAGCGTTTCGGACAAAAAAAGTTATGCCAGATAGAGGGAACCCGTTTAGTACAGTACTCTGCCACAACCTGATTTGTGCAGGTAGCTAGTGTTGACAGTAATAGTACGATTTATATTTAATTAAACAAAAAATAATTCATACATACAACCACTACAGATAAAAATAAATATAACATTAGATTATATATCATAAAATAAGTATAGTGGAAAATTATATAAACATAAAAGTTAGTACTAAAAATATGTATGAAAAACAACATTATGAACACAAATTATTCTAAGTGATGATAATTATGAACAAAGATTACTTCTAGATACCGATCATTATGATGTTAAATTGTATAAGTATTTAAATTATATTGTCTGCCTGATAGCTTGCACAGTCATGCTCACTTTAAGGTCTCTGCTTACGGTGGCGTCGTTGATCGGGTCGCCACTTTCCCGACAGAAGGTTGAGGGAGGCGATGGCTGAGATACGCGTCATACTCGTGAACGGGTGCTGTTTGCGGAGACTGGTCTAATCAAGCTCACTCATGGCTTAAATTCAAACAATTTTCCTGCTGTTCTTGATATGAGAAATTGAATTCGCTACATGTTTGTTTATTTATAATTATTTAATATTATGACGCATGGAGACCTTATACATCTCTGAAACATTTAGTGAAATGTATCCGTTTGTTTTCTTTTTACTCTGACAACTAGAGACCTTTACATCTCTAGCAGTATCATAATGCTAATTTTAACGTCTAACTAAAAACAATTGTATGCCCTTTTACATATATCTTTACATCTATACATTTCTCAAAATTCATTAAATTTATATAATTGTTCTGACTATTAGAGACTTCATCTCTAGTTAATGTACTATATCTGTATTTATATTAAATCAAATTTATGTTTGTTTTTAATTAATGCATGTTAGCCGTAAGATGTTATAAAACTATTATTTGAAAAAAGTAAGTCCCGCTGAGTTTCTTGCCGGATTCTTCTCAGGCAGTGGTGTAGGGTTAGAACCGGAGGTAGTTTTTTTTTTCTCTCATTCGCTATTTAGTTTAACGATTCAAAAGCGCTCGTTGCTGGGCCTAATTGAATAAAGAATATTTTGACTTTGACTTTGACTTTTGACTATAAGAAACATTTTCGGAGTTCCAATAATCTAAGTTGCAATTTTATAAATACTTTGGCGCACCCAATATTAAGTGCGCTATAAGGTCATTATTGCATGTTTTTCGTAGCATAATTAGGTGAGACGATATTAAGTCGAAAACGTTAGCAAAACACAAAATTTTATCTAGTTTACAAAAAGGGGGTACTTTTTAAAGTCTCGAATCTCTGAAACTATAAGACCTACGATAATGCATGTTAGCTCAACTTGTTGGAAATTTATTAGTCTTTAAACGTTTATTACATATGATATCAAAAAACGTAAGGTTTTTAAAATAAAAATCAGAAACTAAAAAATGGCCGTAAATTTCGCAGTTTTTCACGTACTACCCAGCTAGCACAACTACTTTTTGCTTGCAAAATATGGTTTTATACTGTCCTATGGTGTCTAAACAACATACCAAAAATGCAGCGATACTACTTGATTTGCGAGTTTAGGGTAAAATTATGTACGATTTGACCGTACTATTAGGACTGAGTGTTAATATTTTCAATGTACCAATATGTGACATTGAAACTTGTACTGAGTTGCCATCTGTTGAAACTGCTAGCAAAAGCACCTGACACTTGTACAATGAATTTGATTAAGAAAATCGACTATTTTGAGAAATTTTGATATTGTCACTTACAAACCCCTCTCCCGGAACACATGACAATACTCTACATAGATTTATAATATATAATGAGCAAAATATCGTGATTCAAATCATTATTCTGTTAACATGTTAGGTATTGGTACTTCCACCTTACTGATTTTTTTCTATTCCTTTAATGACCCATACACATTTCATAGTAATCGTATGTCTAATAATATATGGTAGCTTCATAAATTAAAGCCTTGCATTGTTCAAAACTGTCTGATGTGGATAAATACTTTATTTAGTAAACCATTTTTTAAAATCGGTAGCAGATGTTTTATATTAATTTTGTAAGTAAGCAGGTACTTACATATTTATAGTAGGTTTATTTAAATTCAGTACACAACTTGTATGCCAAACTTTGAAAATATATAACCAAAAATACATGTACCTACATATAATATAAAGCTCTTTCTTTTCAAATAATTTTGGTGATACGAATATCGAATAATTTATTTAACGCCGGGAGATATCCGTATATATGAGTAAGATTGGCCAAAAAGTCTGTTCAAGGGATTTGTTTCAATATTTTGACGCAAGTCATTCATGCAATCACTACATTTTTTGCAATTAATACTTCATTTGGATGTGTGTGATCATTAAACTCAACTCTCGTGCCGATACCTATACCACTATGAATAATACTTAATAATATCTATACTCTTTCCATCAATCGATGTCAGTAAAAAAAGGTGCCAAATTCAAATTTTCTATCGGAAGCTAACTCTTGCGCCTACATTTTTTTGAATTTGCCGTCATTTTCTTTCTACTGACAGCTACTGTTAGACAAAGTATATTTATTGGCAATACTGAACAATTTCCGCTTCCTCAATTAATATACTCGTATTTTTTTTACTGTGCACTGGCCACAAATAAGGAGCGCCGTAGTTTTGAATAGCGTAGCCAGGGCCCTGAACGTGTCAATGTGAGGCATGCCTTAGGCTACAATCTGTACGTCCTCAGTGACATATTTGCGGCATTACGGTAGAGAGCAACAATGTTACGAGTTAGGTAACCCATGCGCGGGATTCTCTCGCCAGTCTCGCCACCATAATATTTAGGTATTCAAGACCTAAGTCGATTAGATGATATAACGTTAAGTGCCTTGGCCAAAAATGTGTCTTCATAGGACCGCTACACGCGTCAGCAATTAATGTACCACAAATATCGAGCAAATGTATCGGTCAATCCAATTCGAGGTTGTTTGTCGCAATTCAACGCGGAAATACATCGACTTCGTGGGCAGTGGGCACCTTTACGATTTATTTACCTATTCATAGTTTTATAATTAGGAGCAATCTATGAAAACATCTACTTTTGTCGCTTACGACTCGCTATGGTAGCTACGCTAATAAAATATGCTAGCTGCTAGGAAACACTGTCAATCTTAAAGCCTTGATAATATGTTATTATTATACCGTAACTCAGCTTACTAATTTAATTTTACAAAAGTGTGAAAAGACAATTGTCGCTTAGGACATGTTTTCATGGAATGCTCCATTAACGGAAAACATAGAGCAGGTACTTTCATCAAGCAACAGAGTACATCACTCAGCGTCTTCGGCCCAAAAATATATAACTGTATTCCAATCGACATAAGAAAAATCGCCTAGTGACACAAAATTCACAAATAAATTGAATTCGCTGCGCAGTGAGTAAAGGGTAGTACAATGTCGTCTACATTTATACAAAAAGAATTTTAGTGTCCTTGTAATACCAACCAATAGCTACTTACCTACCACTGCTTTATAATCCTAATTACTATTTACAGCGTGTGTATTTGATACGGGCGAATATTTTAATGGCGATTACTATTGGACCTAGGGAACCTGTTTACATAAATTTCTTTATGAAATTAATGTATTTAATTTTTCATACAAAATAATTGAGCACGCAATGTATTGCATCCTCTGGTAGCCACATTAATTAACGTAGACATAAATATCTAAACGTCATACGAGTGTTATGTCAGTTGGACGGCATACATTGCTGGTGGGTTGCACTTTAGATAAATCATTACACCTAATTAACAGAAAAATTTAACGAAATGATTATCTTATACTATTCTTAGTTTCTGATATTATAGGTGGATTAATTATTCGCCCGTATAAAATACACACGCTGTATAATAGTAATTATAATTTATTATTAACAGGAATTTATTTTTATATGATGTTATACAATTTATTTATTAAACTACGGTATATCCGTACCTACCTACCACCTAACTAATTATTTTATGTGTAAAATTATTATCACCATCTTTACCAATAACTTATTTTATCATAATTTATGTTCAAAACTACAATTTAGGCAAACAGCAATATTGTAAGTTTATAAAACGCAACCCAGTTTTTTAGATAGCTTACATACCTACCATACCCTCGTGGATACGAATAATGCAATAAAAAAGGGTTAAAAAGGTTCAGGAAAACGAAATATAATGTTTTATAATAAACAGTTTGTTTATTTTCTACATAATTATATTTACAAGAGTCACGTGAGATTCAGTTTACCAACCATACTGGGCACCGAGTCCGCTGTAAGAGAGGTGGGATACCGCGGGGGCAGCGGAGTAGGCCACAGCCGACTTCAGGACGGGAGCGGCGTGGGCGTAGGTAGAGATGGCGGGAGCGGCGTACGTGGAGATGGCGGGAGCGGCGTACGTGGAGATGGCGGGGGCAGCGGCGTACGTGGCCACGGCGGGGGCAGCGGCGTAAGAAGCCACGACGGGGGAGCCGTGAGAGGTGTGGGAAGAGTAAGAGGACACGGAAGACACAGCAGGGCTGATGGTCTTGGTGACAATGGGGGCGGAGTACGCAGCAACGGCGGGAGCAGCGTAGGCGGAGATGGCGGGAGCGGCGTAGGCGGAGACGGCGGGAGCGGCGTAGGCTACGGGAGCGACGGCCTTAGCAACCACAGGGGCGGCAGCGTAAGTGGTCACAGGGGATCCGTGAGAGGTGTGAGTCGAGTAAGACGACACAGAGGACACGGCGGGGGTGATGGTCTTGGTCACCACGGGGGCAGCAGCGTAAGTCGCGATGGCGGGAGCGGCGTAAGTCTTGGCGACGACGGGGGCAGCGGCGTACGCGACGGGAGCGGCAGCGGCGTACGTGGCGACGGGGGCGGCGTACGCGGCGACGGGGCTAGCGTGCGCGGTGTGTGTGGAGTAGGAGGATACAGAGGAGACCGCCGGGGAGATGGTCTTGGTGATGACGGGGGCAGAGTAAGCCAATGGAGCCCCCGCAAGAAGACCGCCAGCGCGGACCATGCCCACGGTGCAAAGAGCAACGATCAGCTGGAAAAAATAAGTCGAAAGCTTATGTTTGTGTACTTCAAGTCTTTAATCTGACTGTTCATTTGTTTAACATAAAAAATTTACTCCAAAATTTTGACCTCTGCAAATTATTTTATCGATTAGTTATTTTATTTGAATTAACCATTTAATAAATGCTTCAAATAATTTAGAAAGCGTTTGCGTCATTTTTATATCCAAAATGCTTTTATTTACAAAATAAAACTAGCTACCTTAGCGTACATGTTGCTTTAGTTGATGTTGGCAACTGAATAATTATCGCAATGAACGCTTCGGTTTTCATACCAACTAAAATGTTAATTAATAGTGTGTTCACTTTCATTTGACAATGAAAGTGAACACACTATTAATTAACATTTATTATTTAGGCGTTTATAGGTAATGTGTAACAAGTTACTCGCAGTTGCTCAGCGAGCACATAATAAGTGGACGACATCGGCAGAGGAGGACATTTGAAAGGGCACTGGCTTAAGTGGTTTTAAATATCAATTTGAAAAAAATAATGAAGATTTATGAGTTACCTGTCAACTGACACGACCTATTGAGTGAAAGATTATCGTATTTATGAAATGTAAAAGATGTTACCACTCATTTAGTGCGTTTATTAGTTGTTGTTATGTACATCTGTCTTTTTTAAGGTATTCCGTTTAAAATTCTAGGTTATGTTATTATGTTTAAATCTGTTACCTACATCTAAAAGTAAAGTAAAACACATAATATGTTAAGTCTGTAGGATCGTGCGTCAAGGTACAACAGATATTTATATTAGTTTTCGTTTCATATTATAGGAATCACTGACTCGTTGAAATCTTTTGTGTAATTGCCGCCTTGACGATGGATGATGGGCAGCAGCGTCATCATACTTGACACATTACTGCGATCGCCAACCTGCTTGCCCAGCGTGGCGATTATGGGCATTTACGTCCTAATGCGTCTATACGCATAGTAATACATAGTTAATAGGAGAGGACTTCGTCCAGCAGTGGACTATCATAGGCTGATGATGATGATGATGAATTGCCGCCTATTACGCCTACCCCAGAGCTTATTATACATACCTATAACTGTATACCTAATGAATATTAGCTCGATTTATCTGAGAGCAGTGATATGAGTTCTTTCGGTTTCAGGTAATCGGAACCGATGTTGTGTATTATCCTATCTTCTTCAATAGGGAGATAAGGGAGGTCCGACATTATTGTTTTTTTTTTTTTCACATTTTTATATCATTAATACAGGGTGTTTGTTATGTCGTTAGCCAAATTTGGATATGTCATTCGCGATCACCAGTACACAACATTTTTGAAAAAAAAAGTGACACTTTTTTTTAGTTTTTTTTTCCCGTTCTTTATCCGTCAAAAACATAATTTGTGGTCACTAGGCAAGTTTGTTTCAATCCGTGCGATTCGATGGCAGACAAAAGGGTAGCAGGTTTGAGTAGTCAAGTCTTAGCCAATCAGGAGTTCATCACAAGCACCGATCAGCCGACGTCACTCAGCCCACCATCGGCATTAAACAATGAATAAAATGTCCTAACTACATGCACACACGATTGTTATTTGATTAAAACTGCCCAAGCGCATACCTACCTGTACCTGCTCGTCGTCATCAACAATTCAATTTGCTTAGAGAGTGCATTAGAATCGATATCTGAGGTAAACCAGTACGCGTTTGTATGACGGAACATTTAAGTTACTCCGTTCTTGAGGTCAAATTATGCTGGCTCGGCTGATCGCAAGATGCCATGTGCCATTTGTACGCGCTCGAGTCAAACTACCCTCAGATTGGTACGCAATTCAAAATACCCTCATTATTAGTACTGTATGCGTTAGACTGATAATGCTATCTCGTGGGATTTACCTGCAAGTTAAGCTCCACCTCCATTCCCCACCACGCGTAGGAAACTTGTTACGTACGTTATAACGCATTGAATTAGTTACCTTATGCGGGTTAATTAAAGTTGCAAACTCAAACACCCTTTCCAATCTGATTTGGCAGTTATGAGATGGTGGGGCAGTACGCAAAGTAGGCAAGTGATCATAGTGACCAAACATTCGGTAGATAATGGGATTTAAAAAAAAATCTATAACAAAAAGGATAATGAAAAATGGATTATTTTTGTTTTACCAAATATTTTTTTACGCCTTTACCCAACACATATTGCAATATGGCTAATGATATAAAAAACACCCTGTATTGGCTATGTATAAATTGTATTATAGTAATTTTACATTTTATTCTAATTTATTTCCTTTTCATGTATTCTAGAATATAACAAAAACAACACATAAACCGATTACCATGCATAGTATTCTAATAACTGGTTCATTATATTTAAAGTTATCTCCCCAACTTTCGTAACAGGTATTTGCATGTGTAATCACGAGCTGACAATATGAAAAAATATGTCTGAAAATTAACATATTATAGGTATCCACCCTTCCAATCCGATACCAGCTAACAAAATGTATGTAAGAGTGGTAACGAAATGGAAAATAATCTTGAGACGCCTTTTTCTCCTACTAGAATCGCGAGAGTCCGAGATCCTGAGTAGAAATCATACAAAAAAAACGAATAAAAAAAACACTAAGGAAATAATTTTAAATAACATGGCTTAGGTTGTAAAGTAGAGCATTGAATAAACATGACACTGTCAATAAGTATTACCAGCTGTCAACATGAATGAATTGATAACAGGAAGGCAGCATATTTTTTTTTATATTTAATGGCGTATCTACATCTACTAATAACGTTTTTGCTGATATCGCGAAACGTCTGGTTGACGTAACTAAAGACCGAAGAGCTGGCGACTTCCTCGCACAACGCATCAGTATTGCGATACAGCGAGATGCCGCCAGCATCCTCGGTAAAATGCCACAAGGTCCAATCTTAGATACAGGTTAGGTTAAGTAGATCAGTTAGATTTAATCTATATATATAAATTGTAGTTTTGAAAATATATATGTAAAAAAACGTTAATACTAAAAACTAACCTCGTAGCCAGAAACTTCACCTCTTTTATATTTTGATGCATTTTAATAGGTACCTACTACCTACCTACCGAAAACATTTTTGCCCCTGATAGATAACACATGGGGTACCGTGTTTAGCATTCAGTACTTTGTGTATTAATTTTAATTCGAAATCGTTATATCTTTTTTTTATGAAGTGAGGCATTTGAAATTATATATCATCGCCACAGAATATTTGAGGCGGGTGGAAACTTTTATCTGCCCAAATAGAACAGTCTCGGTGCCAAATATATATTTCATCACACTTCATATGTAAGCACGCCATTGTTTGCATGCATCGCGTGAGTAATAGAAAAATCTATTTCCCTAAGGAGTAATAGAAATGTTAGTACGTCGTTTAATAATAGTTTGTCTAAAACTATTTTTTTTGCTCGCAAGTGTGATGAAAAACATTGTATCATGCATCACGGTCACGGAGGGAAATATGAACTAGAGTCATTAAAAGCCCTCCGTTTACGGCGTCGGGCTTCTAACACTCTCGTTAGTAATACCGTACTTATTTCCCTAAATGCACAATGTACTATTGTATCTTTTGGGGTAAAACTGTTGTCTCTTGGGGTCTGATCAGGATTACTTACGCTTTTAAAATAACTTTCCAGAAGAATACCTTCTATGTCACCAATAATCGCAGAGCTAGCAGCCTCCTTGCTCAAAGAAATAGTGTCCAAATTACTTAATTTATAGTGTTGTTTTTCAATGGGTTGTTCTTATTAGGTATGCGTATGAAGTGAAATATACATATATTTTTTTGTCATTGTATTATACCATCAAATCAGATCTATTTTATTTACAATACGCCTTGGCATAATTGGGTAATTTGCAGTAAATGTGTACCTTTTAATTTTTATATGCGATCATGGACTGTAATACACAATTTTACTCGGCATCGTGCGTATTTTTCAGTTATGAAACAAAAAAATTATGTCTCTAATGTCACGAAAATAAGTATGTAAATTGAGATTTCTCACTTTAATTACTCCCATACTAATGGTTTGAAAAATTCTGTAACGAATTTGAGATTTTTTTTATTAGTTTCGTTACATTTCGTTTACATCCTTATATTTCGTAATTTACATACTTATTTTCGTGACATTAGAGACATACTTTTTTGTTTCATAACTGAAAAGTACGCACGATGCCTAGTAAAATGGTGTATTACAGTCCATGATCGCTTATAAAAATTAAAAGGTACACTTTTACTACAAATGACCCAATTAACCCTTAATTCGAGAGAAACAGGGAATGACCATGTGTTCAAGGCTCCTTGGCACTCAATAGTTTTAATAATTCCGGTTTGCAAAAAAAATGCAAAAACCGGGTCAAAGACCATGTTCAGTATTTTGGACGTTGTCGAATTAGGGGACTTCAGTATATATTTGCTTTTAAAAAAAAATTTTAAAATTTTTAAAATTTAAACTGTTTATTTCAAGGTAATTTACATAATATTACATAGTCTTAACCTATAATCTTAATTATTTAAAGATTTTTAAAGTTAAGGAGTCTTAATTAAATTTTACAAAGATACGGATTTGAATTCGCCATGCACATTGCGTTATACAATATAGGTACTATGATACTAGTTAGACAATTCATTTTCTCTTACATGCAGCAGGTACTTTTTAATAATATTTCTAACTGGGCCCGTCGGACGAGCCTCTATTGATAGTATTAAATCAGGTGGAAATTTATTTAAGATGAAAGGGAGCAAACGTGTTGAGATTCTTTTCCCGTATTCGTTGTTACTTCTCGCAACGTCGAATGTCGGGGTATTAGACAAATTACGTAATTGTTTGGGTCTTGTTTTTTTTCTTTAAATCTTTAATGTTATCGCTATACTGAGTGATTATAGCAAGATCTATTTTGTCATACACCGATAACACCCTGCAGTATTTAAATAAATTTCCATAATTGTTCCTGTAAAGGTATTTAATTTTTAACGGTACAATTGTCTTTAATAACCTTATTTGCAGATTATATATATTCTTCAGATATGTTTTATATGATCTACCATAGCTTTCTAGACCATAATTGATAACGGAATCAGCTAATGACATGTACAGAAGTCTTAACGTAGTGTAAGGGAATTTATTTTTAAGTACACATAATTTTGACAATACGGATCTGAGTTTATTGCATACATGGTCAATCTGTGGACCCCAGCCAAACTTGTGATCTATTTTTAATCCTAGGTAAGTATGTTCTAAGACCGTTTCAAGGTGTTTACAATCACATGGTGCGCTCGACATGTGCAGATTGTGCAAACAATTGTGGTCGTGGGCCACGATTTTTGGTGTAAAGGTTATTTTTTTATAGGGTGAGTGAATATGCAGTACCTTTGTTTTAGAGTAGTTAAGTGACAAGCCTTGATCGTGGGCCCATTTACACAACAGGTTGAATTCATTTTGCATCATATCTTGCGCGGTCTGTAGGTCCTTATTGGCAATAATTATACAGGTGTCATCTGCAAATTGGTATACAGAGCCATGCCGAAATATATTGCACATATCATTCACGTACAGTAAGTATTCGGTCGGTGATAAGATCGAACCTTGAGCCGTGCCGCATAAGGTTGGAATTAGGTCGCTCTGTTCGCCCGCTATGCTTACCGCGTTGTACCTATTCATGTGATAATTTTTTATAAGTTCCAGCATGGGCCCCTGTATACCATTTTGTTCTAGTTTTTCATATAATATATTATGATTTAATGTATCAAAAGCTTTACTAAAGTCTATCATTACTGAAATTACATGATATTTTTTGTCTAGGTGGCTATTTATTTCGTCCGTAAACAAAGATAAAAGTTGTGATGTACTTTTATTTTTTTGAAATCCAAACTGTTTGTTATTTATGATGCCGTTACTTGATAGGAATGTATTTAATAAATTGCCAATATATTTTTCAATAATCTTATCTATGCATGAAAGTATGGTTATCGGTCTATAGTTGTCAGTGTCTGTGTAGCTGCCTTTTTTATGTATGGGTCGTATAAGTCCTATTTTAAGTTTATCCGGGTAAGTTCTTGTTGAGATACAGAGATTAATAAGGTGCGTTAATACGGGGGTCATATGGTCACTTATATATTTTATATCTTGTGATCTTATCCTATCATTGCCTGGGCTTTTTTTGTCGTTTAATTGTGATATAATTTTGTGCAACGTACGTTCGTTGATTTTTTTTAAGCGCAATGATAACTGAGGCGTATTTATGTATTTTTCCCTATCAAGTAAAGGCTGATCACAGTTGTTCCCTATTTTCTTCACGTTACGGTCGAAATCAGTAGCAAACTTATTACATAATTTATTTGCCTTTAATTTAAATGCCTTTAATAGAATATCATCCACCGCTTTCACAATTCTACCGGTTAATCTGTTTATAATCTCCCACATTTTTTTTGAACTTTTAAAATTGTTGCATATCTCTTTTTTCGTAAAATTATTTCTAGCGGTGCATATCATTCTATTTGTTCTATTCCTATATTTTTTATATATTAATTCGTTTTGTTTGTTGTTTGTGTCTTTTAAAAATATTTTTAATAGGTGTTTCCTTTTGTCACACATGTTTATTAATTTCTCGTTAATCCAACGGTTTTCCGATTTGTTGTTTAATAATATTTTTGCGTTATACGTACATTTTTTATAGATTGATTGATATTTATTTATAATAAAGTCAATTAAATCATTTGGGTCGTTGCAACGAAGCGCCGGGCTCCAATCGGTTTGACTTAATTCTGTTTTTAGTTTATCATTGTCTAGTTTGTTTACTAGTTTATAGGTAGGTGCGTAGCTCGCGCTGATAAGAGCGAGCCCGGTTATGTAATGGTCGGCCGGCGCGTCGCGTACAACTGCAGAGTGTATTATGTGCCGGGGGGCGTCTCGTTTACAAATGTCACGGATGAATATGTGATCAATGCACGATTTGGATACACCATTTGTGTGCGCCTCGACTCTTGTATACTGCGAAATGCAACACTCAAATCCCAATTCGTTCAGACTGTTCAGATACGATCTTACATTGTTGTTGACGCATGCAATGTTTATGTTACAATCACCTATTAATATACATGTGTTGTTTGTGTTACATTTTGATAATAATTGCGAAAGTTCAGTGATAAAGTACGATTTATTTAGATTAGGCGGTCTATAAATTGCACATAAGCTAATTTTACTATTGTCTAATGTTTCAATTTCACCGAACACGCACTCAAAAGAAGACGTTTTCACACACTTATTGATGAATGCAATACTCTTGTGAGCGTAGACGACAATGCCACCTCCTTTCCGTTGACTTCTTAGTTCTGTGTACATGGTGTAATCTTTTATATTAAATAATCTTGATAGGGCATCTGGTATGTTCGCTTCCGTTATTATTATTAGATGGATAATTTGCGGGCTATTTTCGACTATGTATTCTAGTTGTGTATGGTTTTTTATTAAGGATCGGATGTTAACATGTAATAACAAAATTTTATTTGTTGTGTATGGTATATAGTACATAAAATCGTTCCAGGCGTCGTGAGTAGTTTCCTTTGTAGTGGGATCTTGGGGGTTCATAGTTATACTGTTATGTTAACACGTCGACTACCGCTATAATAGGTAACTTTTTGTATCTATATATATATTTTTTTTTACAATAAAGTGTGCCTCATAAAAAATATGTTTATGTACATACCTCATTTTTCAAGTTCTTTGGCAATTCTTACTATGTCTTTTTCGGTCCTGACGTAGTAGATCATCTTGTCTCCGTCTTTTTTTCGCACCATTATCAGCCCGTTTTTGCACCATACATATTTACACAGCGACTTCTCCCTGAGATCCGTTTTTGCCTTCCATAGCAAATATGATGTTGCCGGCGTAAGTGACTCACGTAGGTATACCTTCTTCTTCCCTTCGCCGCCGAGTTCCTGGGCGGTGATCTCTGCTGTCCTGGCTGCCTGGCACCACTGGTCGCGCTTGCCCTCGCGGAGGGTAACCGTTATTGGCGAGTCCGTTTTTGCCCTCTCGGCTTGCGCAGAACTGCTGCTGCTGGCGCGCGCTGGCTTCTTTCTTCTCCAAACTCTGATGATGTCGCCAGGGTCTTGTTGTAGGATCTGGCATAGAGTTTTTGCAACTTCTTTCACGTCCTCGTTTGCTTTTTCGCTGACCCCACATATTTCTACGTTGTTACTCGCCTGGGCCTGTTCATACGTATTTATCTTCTGTTCTAAAACATCGTTTTTGAGGGAGATGCTTTTACACATATTAGAAATGTCTTTGTACTGATTTTCCAGTAATTTAAATTTGGTTTCGTATTCGTCGATTTTTGCAGAATAAAAAGTGAGGGTAGATTTGAGTTCTTCTTGTATTATTTCTTTAACGGTTTGGCGTAACTGTCTGATTTCATGTCGCATTTCTAGCAACGCTTTGTCTGCAACATTTTGGGATGTCTCTTCGGGCTCAGATTCGTCGTCTTCAGGGTTTGGTAGGTTTGGTAGGATGACTGATAAGCGTTTCTTCTTAATCGGCGCGCAGGAATTACATTTCCAGTCGACCGCGTCTGCTGTCGATAGTGCGCATAGTTGCTCCGTGGATAATGATACACACGAAGCATGGTACCACTTATTGCACTTGTTGCACTGTACTCCGGGGGACTTCAAATTAACGACTTTACTACACTTCGCACATTTTACCATCTTGTCCGATTAATTTCCACTCACGCGACACGAGTCAATTCTATCGCGACCTGTCGCTTGCGCATGCGCGGCACGCTTTGTGATTGAGTCTTTACCATGCAAACATTTACTTAATTAAATGCAATACAATGGGATAGTATAGGAATGGCATAAAAACTAAACATATTTATAATAAACAATAAGTTTATATTGTATAATTTTCTATTTACAAAAATTCGTAAGATTCAGTTTACCAACCATACTGAGCACCGAGTCCGCTGTAGGAGAGGTGGGATACCGCGGGGGCAGCGGAGTAGGCCACAGCCGACTTCAGGACGGGAGCGGCGTGGGCGTAGGTGGAGATGGCGGGAGCGGCGTACGTGGAGATGGCGGGGGCAGCGGCGTACGTGGCCACGGCGGGGGCAGCGGCGTAAGAAGCCACGACGGGGGAGCCGTGAGAGGTGTGGGAAGAGTAAGAGGACACGGAAGACACAGCAGGGCTGATGGTCTTGGTGACAATGGGGGCGGAGTACGCAGCAACGGCGGGAGCAGCGTAGGAGGAGATGGCGGGAGCGGCGTAGGCGGAGACGGCGGGAGCGGCGTAGGCTACGGGAGCGACGGCCTTAGCAACCACAGGGGCGGCGGCGTAAGTGGCCACAGGAGATCCGTGAGAGGTGTGGGTCGAGTAAGACGACACGGAGGACACGGCGGGAGTGATGGTCTTGGTCACCACGGGGGCAGCAGCGTAAGTCGCGATGGCGGGAGCGGCGTAAGTCTTGGCGACGACGGGGGCAGCGGCGTACGCGACGGGAGCGGCAGCGGCGTACGTGGCGACGGGGGCGGCGTACGCGGCGACGGGGCTAGCGTGCGCGGTGTGTGTGGAGTAGGAGGATACAGAGGAGACCGCCGGGGAAATGGTCTTGGTGATGACGGGGGCGGAGTAAGCCACAGGGGCCCCGGCGAGGAGACCGCCAGCGCGGGCCATGCCCACGGCGCAAAGAGCAACGATCAGCTGGAAAAAATAAGTCGAAAGCTTATGTATGTGTACTTTAAGTCTTTAATCTGACTATTATTTGTTTACCATAAAAATGTAGGTAACTCAAAAATTTTGGTCTCTGCATATCATATTGCAGATTCTTTGTGTTATCGATTACTTTTTTATTTGAATTAACCATTTAATAGATTCTTCAATTAATTTAGAAAGCGATCACATCATCTATATATCCAAAATGCTTTTATTTACAAAATAAAACCAGCTACCTTGGCGTACATGTTGCTTTAGTTGATGTTGGCAACTGAATAATTATCGCAATGAACGCCTCGGTTTTTATACCAACCAAAATGTTAATAGTGTGTTCACTTTCATTGTCAAGGCGTTTATAGGTAATCTGTAACAAGTTACTCGCAGTTGCTCAGCGAGCACATAATAAGTGGACGACATCGGCAGAGGAGGACATTTGAAAGGGCACTGGCTAAAGTGGTTTTAAATATCAATTTGAAAAAAATAATGAAGATTTATGTTATGAGTGACTGTCAACTGACACGACCTATTGAGTGAAAGATTATCGTATTTATGAAATGTAATAGTACATTAGTATAGAGGACAGGAAACGAAGGGTTACAGGCCAAGTAGATATATCTGGCCGAAGGAACTGAGGCCAGATAGGGATACGCGGCTTGTAACCCTGTTTCTCGCCGAGATTTGTATAGTGCTTTTCTCAAACTAGCAATGAATTAAAATGATCTGATTTCGCCGAACCATACTATTACATTTGTAAATAAACCAATAGTACAGTACGTAAAACAAAAAAAAACATTCGCGCCTATTTTTTTTTTAAATCTGTTTGAGGTAGGATACCTTTAACTGGTGGTATAGACATTAGTTCTAAGGTTATTTTTTTTTCTGTGGCAAGACCTAGTGTCACAATTTGACGTTTCAAAACAAAAGACAGTTTGTTTGCAGTCCTAAGTGTGAAATAAATACATGAAATCTCTTTACATATCATCTTAGCATATGACACCGGATACCTAGTATTTCCGGGTTTAATTTAAAGTTAGTAACATCAACATTCCGTAGCAAGTTTGAGAAAAAGATGTTAGGTACCACTCATTTAGTGCGTGTATCAGTTGTTGTTATGTGCATTTGTCTTTTTAAGGTTATTCGGTTTAAAATTCTAGGTTATGCCATTATGTTTAAATCTGTTTCATCTAAAAGTAAAGTAAAACAACATAATATCTTAAGTATTTAGGATCGTACACGTCAAGGTACAACAGATATTTTAATCTTCGTTTAATTATTATAGGAATCACTTTGACTCGTTGAAATCTTTTGTGTAATTGCCGCCTATTACGCTTACCCCAGAGCTTATTCGGTATATAACCTATATAGTCGGGGGAAGAAAAGTTTTTGGTCACATTAAATCCTACAGTTTCGGAAGCTTTTTCTAATGAATATTTAGGGTATACAGATTCACACCATGCAATAATCCCCAGTGCCGCGCGAGAGCTTCTCATCCAGTCGAGGACTTGAAGGTCAATAATTGGAACAGCACGTTTAATAATTTCTACCCTCGAGATTATGCATTCATTCTATTGTTTCAGATGATTTATAATTAAAGAAAAAAAAAACCCAAGTTTTTTCGTAAAGCTTATACTTACAAAAAAACTATACCTTAATTTTTTTCCTTATTTGATAAAAAATATAACTTACAAAATCTTGCGCAATTTTTTGGTATTGTGCCACAACTAACTATTGACAAGAGGTACATTAAAAAAATAAAATGTAGAATTAATGCGCCTGCACGTAAATCAGTTAAAACTGTAAAAAAAATAGTTAGCATTGAGTCACTGACGTAATTTTTTCTTTGGATGAGTATAATAATTGTCGGGTCATTATAGTAAAAAATTACCATTTGTTTACTTTCTGTTTCATTGTTATGAATTTTAAAAATAATTTTATTTTTTCTGACTATATCTACGATTATTCAGTGGTGACTTTTTAAAATATTGTCTTAAATATTCAGTTAGGCCCCTCGGATAATAAATCCCTACTGTAGGATTTATTGTTTCTTTTTATTAAACAAGTAAATCTTAATATTGATTTTATGAAAAAACCTACACACATTTATCAGGGATAATTAGATTCATATATTCACAAAACGATGTTTTATCATATTCCTGAAATAAATATACTGTAGGATTTAATGTAATTTTCTCGAACAAGTTAAAGTTTAGCTCCCCGACTAATATAGTACAATCGACAACACACCTGTGAACACAGGCAAAGTGCCAAAAATATGTAAACAGAACTTTATTGCCTGGACATAAAGGTGTGTATACATATTTCTGGCACTTTGTCTGTATCCACAGCTGTGTTGTCGATTGTACAACATAAATATTAACTCGATTTATTGAGTATGGAACCTAGGGGCAGCGGTATGAGTTCTTTTGGTTTCAGGTAATCGGAACCGATTTTGTGTATCCTATCTTGGACGAAGGCAATAATTGGAGGGTCACTGGGTCTTCTTCAATAGGGAGGTCCGACATTATTATGTATTTTTTTTTCTATTCGCTTTAAGATAATTAATGATGACCATTTTAATCGTTATTTCACGTTTATTCTAATTTTTTTTCATGTATTCTAGAACATAACATACTCGTAAATATCTAACACATAAACCGATTACCATCCATTGTTTTCTAATAATTGGTTCATTTTATTTAAAGTTATCTCCCCTACTTACGTAACAGGTATTTGCATATGTAATCACGAGCTGACAATATGAAAAAATATGTCTGAAAATTGCCATGTTATAGGTATCCACCCTTCCAATCCGACACCGGTTAACAAAATGTATGTAAGAGTGGTAACGAAATGGAAAAAAATCTTAAGACGCCTTTTTCTCCTACTGGAATCGCAAGAGTCCTGAGAGATCCTGAGTAGAAATCATACAAAAAATCCGAATAAAAAAACACTAAGGAAATAATTTTAAATAACATGGCTTAGGTTGTAAAGTAGAGCATTGAATAAACATGACACTCAATAAGTATTACCAGCTGTCAACATGAACGAATTGATAACAGGCAGGCAGCATATTTTTTCTATATTTAATGGCGTATCTACATCTACTAATAACGTTTTTGCTGATATCGCGAAACGTCTGGTTGACGTAACTGAATCCCGAAGAGCTGGCGACTTCCTCGCACAACGCATCAGTATTGCGATACAGCGAGGAGATGCCGCCAGCATCCTCGGTAAAATGCCACAAGGGACAATCTTAGATACAGGTTAGGTTAAGTAGATCAGTTAGATTTAATCTTTGTATATAAATTGTAGTTTTGAAAATATATATGTAAAAAAAACGTTAATGCTAAAAACTAACCTTGTAGCCAGAAACTTCACCTCTTTTATCTTTTGATGCATTTTAATAGGTACATACTACTTACCTAGGTACCGAAAACATTTTTATTTTTATTTTTTTTTATTTTTATTTTATTGTTTATTTTTATTTTGCCCCTGATAGCTAACACATGGGGTACCGTGTTTAGCATTCAGTACTTTGTCTATAAATTTTAATTCGAAATCGTTATATCTTTTTTTTTATGAAGTGGGGCATTTGAAATTTCATACCATCGCCACAGCATATCTGAGGCGGGTGGAAACTTTTATCTGCCCAAATAGGGGTCTATATCGAAACGCATAAAAGTATTGTTCCGAATATTATGTCGCATAAGAATTTTACGCCGAAAATTGTTTCGCCGAATTATTGTTTCGCATATTTTTCATGTGTCGAAGTTTTTGTGCCTAAAGTCGTCTGTCCGAAACATTATTCATCCTAATGCTTATTGTGTCTAAGATTCCTTTGCCGAAATTGTATTATGCATATGTTTGATGATCCTAATATTGTACATTCTAAAATTGCTGCTAAACATAACGCCTACTAAAATGAAATACGATCCGCCAACATGTCGACGGAGCCCCTAGCGGGGCTCCTATTTCCGCTCTAAGGGACAAAAGATACCTAACGAACCTATCCAGGTGGATCACATGATTTTGGAATGTTTTTCTTTTTCATGCGGGGGGCTTCGCCCCCCGAGCCCCCCTTGTGGGAGGCGTCGCCCCCCCGTCCCCCCTTATTTGGTCTGGAGCAGGCCTAGTATTTGTATTGTAAAATGTCTAAGATTAATGTTTTAACCTAACTTAACCGTGTCGGTTCTGCCCCTCTCGTTTTTCTGCAATCAGGTTATCTACAAATATCTAATTCCATTTGATAGACGTGACAACTTAATATTAATGTAGTTTAAGTTAGTTTAAAAGACTAGTGCTGTTATTTTAGCCACTCTAATAGTAATGCGAAATATTTTTTATGACAATCAATATTAGTAATATTACATTTTAGATAATTTAAAAATCGGCATACGAATATTCGAAAAACATACTTTAGGACTTCAATATGTGTATGCATAAAAATAATTCGGCGAAACGATTATTATGCCATTCAACAATATGCCAAATGTTTCGGCCAAAACATTTTCTGCACAATGAACATTATGCGAAGAGACGGGCACCCCTTGGGGTCTGATCAGGATTACTTAAGCTTTTAAAATAACTTTCCAGAAGAATACCTTCTATGTCACCAATAATCGCAGAGCTAGCAGCCTCCTTGCTCAAAGAAATAGTATCCAAATAACTTAATTTATAGTGTTTTTTTTCAATGGGTTGTTCTTATTAGGTATGCGTATGATGTGAAATATACAGTGTGTGTCTATGACCCGGGCTTTTACGAAAATGGGTAATAATACGCATTACTAGCAATCGTTTTCAAGTATTAACATATGACAAATAATTAAATTGACCGTAGGATTTAATTTTATTTCCTCCGAACGATCAATGTAACGCGTGTACTGCTTAGTTGTCAAACGTAATGAGTGGTTGCGATCTGTTATTGTGAAGTGCAAATTAACGATCCATTTTGAAGTACATTGCTTCTCAATTATCCTTTCTTAGAAAGTTAATTACTTTTTAAATTTGCATTTTGAATCGAATAATGTTCACGGTTTGTCTAGAAATCTGCATCGCATTCCTCGGTTTCGATAAAAGCCAGTATCGTAGACACACACTGTATATTTTTTTGTCATTGTATTATACCATCAAATCAGATCTATTTTGTCTACACTACGCCTTGGCATATTAACCCTTATTCGACAGAAACAGGGAATGGCCGTGTGTTCAAGGCTCCTTGGCACTCAATAGTCTTAATAATTCCGGTTTGCAAAAAAAAATACAAAAAGCGGGTCAAAGACCATGTCCAGTATTTAGGACGTTGTCGAATTAAGGGAGTTCAATATTTAGGTACCTTTGATTTGCTTTGTGATTGAGCCTTTACCATGCAAACATTTACCTACTTAATTTAATGCAATACAATGGGATAATATAGGAATGGCATGAAAACTAGACATATTTATAATAAACAATAAGTTTATATTGTATAATTTTCTATTTACAAAAATTCGTGAGATTCAGTTTACCAACCATACTGAGCACCGAGTCCGCTGTAGGAGAGGTGGGATACCGCGGGGGCAGCGGAGTAGGCCACAGCCGACTTCAGGACGGGAGCGGCGTGGGCGTAGGTGGAGATGGCGGGAGCGGCGTACGTGGAGATGGCGGGGGCAGCGGCGTACGTGGCCACGGCAGGGGCAGCGGCGTAAGAAGCCACGACTGGGGAGCCGTGAGAGGTGTGGGAAGAGTAAGAGGACACGGAAGACACAGCAGGGCTGATGGTCTTGGTGACAATGGGGGCGGAGTACGCAGCAACGGCGGGAGCAGCGTAGGAGGAGACGGCGGGAGCGGCGTAGGCGGAGACGGCGGGAGCGGCATAGGCTACGGGAGCGACGGCCTTAGCAACCACAGGGGCGGCAGCGTAAGTGGCCACAGGGGATCCGTGAGAGGTGTGGGTCGAGTAAGACGACACGGAGGACACGGCGGGAGTGATGGTCTTGGTCACCACGGGGGCAGCAGCGTAAGTCGCGATGGCGGGAGCGGCGTAAGTCTTGGCGACGACGGGGGCAGCGGCGTACGCGACGGGAGCGGCAGCGGCGTATGTGGCGACGGGGGCGGCGTACGCGGCGACGGGGCTAGCGTGCGCGGTGTGTGTGGAGTAGGAGGACACGGAAGAGACCGCCGGGGAGATGGTCTTGGTGATGACGGGGGCAGAGTAAGCCAATGGAGCCCCCGCGAGGAGACCGCCAGCGCGGACCATGCTCACGGCGCACAGAGCTACGATCACCTGAAAACAACCACAGTTTATTAAAAACAATGAACTCAAATTTACTGCTGAACTTTTCCACTACTGCACTATACTAACTGAACTTTCAGCTTTAAAATGCCCGTCTATTTTGCATTCGAAACTTTTGCAAGCTCCAAACAAACTTGTTTAGCCTGAATCTTTGAAAGTAACGCACTCCATTAACTCTGAGACAAAGGACGGGCGCTGTCGAAAGGTAGTCCCGACACTATTGCAAAATATTGCGAAAAGTTGACGAATTAGACTAGATTAAATCCTTATTGCTTCACAACAAAACTAATTAATTTTAGTACCTTAGCGTACATGTTTCTGGTTCTAAAGTTGGCAACTGAATAATTTCGACTAGGATTGCTCCGGTTTTTATACGTATGTGTGCAGTGCGTCCATTTTACTTTCATTGCCAAGGTGAGCCGGCGTGTATTACTTCTTATTACCGACGCGCACTCCGATTGCTATTCACCACGCTCACTCTCATATTTAGTATGGAAATTGACTGTTCTTTGATTCACTGGTCTATATTATGCTGGTGGCTTATGATAGTCACGCTTTTGCCGTTTATCGTGCTACCTCATCACTTTCGCACTTGCTTACTTGTTAAAATCTGACACGGCAACAACGACAAACGATTAAACACGGTACCATCATAAGCCTACAGGTGTTAGATGCAAATTTAAACAAGAATTGATTATACAAGGTTGATACTTAGGTATTTTGTTTTAAGTACTTGGATCATTTTGTTATGCATTAACGACTCTATATTATTATAAAAAGCGCCTTTATAATATCATCAAGAAACTTGACGACTGAGAAAAAAATGTAACTGTATTTTTTTTTTATTTACTAAAACTTGTAACAATATAATTAGACGTAGTTACACGATAACGTTCCAACCCACATGAGTTTGTCATTAAAATCTAAACTTTCTGTCAAATGCATGTTCTCAATATTTATATCAAACTCATGTCGGTTGGACCGTTATCGTATAACTATGTCCAATTATGTTAAAGGGACATCCTCTCTATTATACTTTCTACAACATTACTAATTGGTGACAACATTTTCAACCATATTTAAAAGCGCCTTTCATACGCAGGGATCATGCTATACTAGTGGCCATTCGTATCACGAGTTAATATTTCTGAATTGCATAGTTCGTCGTCTGAGTCAGAGATAGCCTTTCGATTTCATTCCGTTTGGGCTTACGTCAAAGCGAGCCATAGGGCGAGCGAACCTTGAGTGGCCCGGTCTATCGTCCTCGTTATTTTAATGATGCATAGGTGGGCTTTGTTGAAACCGATAAGTTGTGTGACTTTGAATTGTTCGTAATTTAAGAAAGTTCAATGTTTTTAAATGATTTATGCTGACTGTCATTGCATAAAGCACTATTTTTATATTATAAAATACCTATATGTTGCGCGACGCGCCTTCAAGTCCCGCGGGGTGTTTCTGGAGGCCGAGATGGAACCGAAGTCGTTGCCGTTATGCCGTTGGTGTTTGGACTGGGTTGGGTTGAGCGTCGGAGCTCGGCTTTGTACATTTTTACAGGGGACTTGTCAGGGGACAAGTTGACGTTCGGCCTCGTGGACGACCGTCCCAGGGAGGGACACTCCAGAGTGTCACTCCCTGGCATGATTCCCAAATCGATTCGAAGTCCCAGAACTGCCGGCGGCCCTCCGATTTGTTTTAATGGTACAATTTTCATTGTATAGCATGAAAGCGATGGGCTCTTGCAGCGAGCTGCAATGCCGAGGCATTTGGCCTCGCAATTTGGCGCGTTTCTGAAGGACGCTTTGGGCCTTCGGCCCTACGCAGAACTAGGATTTATTTTCTGCAGCTCGGCCTTTTGTAAACTATGAGGTTGTTTAACGTTTAAAAGCTCTGTTGTCTCATAGTTCAGCCGTCGGTCTCGAGCCTCGGGCCTAGCGAGCCTCTTTTATATTGGTTCCGGTAATATTCCGGTCCTCCCTTGGCGAGGCTTAAGCCTCGCCCAAAATTACTGGGGAGCATTTAGTGCTGAAAGAACAACCTAGGCTAGCTGGGCACAGTCCATTCTCTTAATGATCTTATATGCACGAGAATAATTGGGCTAGACACCTTTGTTTTTCTTCATGTTTTGTCAGGTCTTATTTTCATTGTCTTGTTCACAATATTTTCCTGCACAAAAAGAGTGGTGAAATAGTATTTTATGCAATAGTGGTATTATAAGGGTCAAAAAGTGCGAGCGGCGTGAGTTGCGATACGAGCCCGAAGGGCGAGTATCGCAATTGAAGACGTCGCGAGCATTTTTTGAACTAGTAATACAACGTTGCATACTATACTTTTTCTACGACTAAGAGGCATAACATACACAGAACTCATAAAATATCCTATATTACTGAGCGCCACACACGTATTCCAGTTGTCACCAATAAACACAAAGTTTGTATAACTAATATAACATTGATAGCTCATTCCTACCTGCATTCCCAAGAAGAGCAGGCAGAACATTAGAAATTAATGATGAATAACTCATATTTTAGATTTTAGGCACTGCACAAACTTTAATGCAAATCAACTCAAATCAAACCGAGCGCTATACTGAACTGGGGGCCGTCCACGAACTTCGAAATTCGCAAAAGTCGAGCATCTGTCTCTGTTACTCTAATAATAATTTTGTTCAAGTGACAGAGACAAATGATCGAAACTGAATGTCGGATTTCGCAGCAGGACTTTCAACTGCTAGCGGAAAGCGGGAAAGTTTTTTTTAATGCAGCTGTCATTGTCTATGGCTAACTTTGCTTTTAAAATCGTGCTTACTTGCCTGTGATAAAAATACTTTTGCATAATATGAAATTAGTTATTGGTACAAAAATATAATATATCAAATTAAAATAATTGAAAAAACTAATTTTTATTCTATTTTCTAAATATTTAGTTAATAATTGTAATTATTGTAATAAATAATCTCGCACTAATGTTGGTAGCAGTGTAAAAAAACTCGAAGATGGGAACAAATCCAATATGGCGTCATGTGGCAGTCTGTGGCAGACCGCAGTACGTTTTTGAGTCTGTTCGGAAAGTGACGACGTCTGACAGCGAGAGACGCCCATATATCTCGCGTGCCTTCTCTTTCCGAACAACGCTGCGATATTACGTTACCGGCTGAGAGTGCGTTTTTGAGAAATAGACTATAGACTTTTGACAGATGTAATTATGTATATCTTTACAATAGTGTGCGTAGCTATGTAACTAGCAAAAAAAAGGTCAGGAGTAGAAAAAGGCCTTTAAATGTCAACTGCTCCGTAGCTACATAGTTAATTTCTAAAAACAAACTTTCTATTAGGTGTCTTAAATCCAGGATTAGAAGAGAACTAACACCCTAAGGATTAAAAGACGATTGTTGGAACCACTGCATACAGAGCTAAAGTTATTAATACGTCCGCATACTTTACTTCGTATTTTATCCATTTCGTGCGTGTTTAAAATTGTAAAGGCCCTTCATCTTCATATTACCTACTTATCTTCAACCTGATGAAACTTTAAATAAACTGAATCGTTGTCTGACGTGACTGTACACTGTAATATGCGTTGATAGGTACTTCGATAGGTGACTTATTTAAATTGGCGCCGCAGACAGATCAAGGACTTTGGTGCGTACTTCCTCTTCGTTCCACGGTCCGGTGGTCACAGAAATTTTATACTTTTTTGTAACGTTATCTCCGGTTAGTAATATATTGCGATACGAACTTTATTTCGATTTACCTATCAGCATGTGTATATGACATATGACTTCGCACAAAGTTAATTTTTTGTAGTTTTATAGGTTTGAAAGTAAACTTTTACTGTCACTGAAATTCTAAATCATGTCCTCGGAGCAACCGTCTTTATTTTGGATGGCCTAATATTACAGTGACTCGATTCACTAAGAACATGATCTACTCGTATTTGTGTACTATGTACGTCTAAGTATCAATAACAATAAAGACTCGGCCTGAAAGCACATACTAACTTGAGAACCTCGATTGGATTTGATATTGTTAATGAGATTATAAGTAGACGAGACGTGGGAAGTTCGTGTGATATAGTGATATCAATTACCTACTTATAAATCAAATCGATATGTTAAAAGCCTCCATCGGTAGCCGGATAATGCACTCTACCGCCTTACGAGTATTTTAGTATATCCTGAAGCGTTACACTCTTTTGTGTTTGGCTTAAGGCCGTTACATTGACCTTTGCGAAATGATATGATTTTATTACAAGTTAGGTATGTCAATGGACAGGAATTTTATAATTATACTTTTTGTACTGTCACTGAGTCTCTCACTCAAATTTTCCACTACCTACATATTTTCATATTTCTTATTTGACATATATATTTTCAACTGCTCGAACGCTTTCATAAATTGTCCTGGAAAAATACAACACTCCACAATCATTTTTAAGCTCAAAATAGGCTCATTACAACTAAAGAGCAACTATGAGACGATACATTCTTATGGCCGGTTTTATAATATGTGAACTTTTTGGGTTTACTCTATCATTCAGTGAGGAACCACTACAGCAGTAAAGTAAGGATGAAGGCCATTGTCCCGGATAGCCCAGTGGAAAGAGCCTACAACTATCTACTTAACAGATTATTAACCAACTTGCGGTCAACACAGGTGGCCGTTCTCACACCTAATTTCTTTAGTAGGACCGCAATCGCTCGTTGTAGGTGAAGATTTAAAATAAAAAGCGTACAAAGACACGCTATTTTGAAAATAGGTAGGTACTCTATTTCACGTAGTTATATTCACCTTAGCCGTAATATGGTGTAATAAGGAACGGAAAAAGAGTTACTCTGCTCCGCTACCAAGGTCACTAAAAGTTCCCGATTGAGCACTGCAGACTAAGCCAAGATGCCATTCGTCAATCGTATTTGATAAATGATAAGTAATAAATGTATGAGATTGACAGATTCAAACGAAATGTGACCGTTTCCATACATTATTATGGTTACGTGACTTCTCGCTTATCGTAGCCTCAGAATGGCCTGCTTTTGCTACCCAATATCAATGATACATTAGAAACGAACATTATATTATTTTGCAGGCGACTGTACAATAAATCAATGCGGAAACAAAATGCTATCTAGTTTTGCCAAATTTATGCTCAAGTAACTGCTTAGTTACTTAGTGGTCGCAATTATTTTATGGATTGTTTCAATTCTCACTTCATTGCGATGCCCTTGGCATTTATAAGAACAAGAGAACTAATACATCCTGTATGGGTGGGTAATTTGATTCGATAGATTGGATTTACCACTTAGATAAGGTACGAGATAAGTAAGTTAAATTTAAGATCGCTTCTTAATTTTTAAGGTTAACTGAGATCATCTATATAGTACCTATATGGGTTTCTTTGTTCATAACTACGTAGGCAGCAGGTACCTACCTAAAGGTACTATGGCATAAAAAAATACCTAAATGAAAAGTGTCGTGTCCATAAATTTTATTTTATGGTTAGTTGAGAAATGTAAAAAGCTACCATAATACCAATCTAACGAATCAGATTTTAAAACACAAATTAAAGTGGGCCATGATATAGGTAGGCCTTCGAAAATATTTAAACCTCCTGTCATAAATATTTAAAGTAATTCAAATAAATTCAATGACAAATTAAGGTATGTTCGCTAAATTACGTTCTGTAATTTAATTTATTATACCTACCTAGTACGGGTCCCCTTTAATATGCCTAATATTAATAGTCCTAATATAAATTCGCATAACGGATTTGGCATAAATAATTAAGCATAATATTGAATAGGCAAAATAATAAAATTCCATAATGCTTAATACGCATATTACTGATTATGCATAATTGAAATATGCATAACATTATTAAATATAACTTTATTCGTCCTAATATGGATTAGCATAAACTTAGAAATCAAGCGAATGAGGCAGATCAGGGTAAAAACAAGACAGTAAGGTTAAGTTCAAAAGACTAATAAGCAGAAGCGACGAAGCGAAGTTGAAGCCTAGCTTTCGTCGATATCTCCTACATATCCTAATGAACACGTCAGATACAATCAATGAAATAAAACATTAGTATTTAATAATCAATCTTATTAGTAAACAAATCACATCTTGGTAGGCGCATGAGGCGCACAGTACAGAGTGTGTACCTATTTAATGCGGGCGTATATTTTAATGATGCTTCAAATACGATCTAGGGAACCTATTTACCTATACCATGATTTTTACGATCACAAAACGATAACTGTATCCTATCCCGTATAAAATACACACGCCGTATTTATGAACATTTTAAATTGCTAGGGTAAAAATGTGTGTAATAATTAAAATAATCAATATTTACTATAAAAATATAAGTAGGTAGGTATACATGTATATGTCAGTCAATAAAATATGTCAAGACCTAAACATTAACTATTATACCTACGCACAACGCACAAGTAAAAAAAAATCTAAACTAGTTTTAAATTGGAAGCAGTATATAGTATATAATAATATTATTAGTACGTACTACGTACTAATCGACAGTAACTTGGCAAAAATATTAGGTACCTATATAGTATCGGTTTCGGTACGCAGTCTATGATCGGTCATTATTATTTTATCTATTATATTTTATACCTTTCAATAAGTATACCAATTAGTATTATGCTCATCCTAATTATTCCAAATCATCGTTATGATAGTTTACGATATACGTAAATACATTATGCGTAATCGTTTATGCGAAATTATGCTTATGCCACTTAAATAGTATGCTTAACAACGCTATGCCAATTTGAACTATGCGTAATAAATTATGCGAATTAATATAGACTCACCTAGTACGTTATAGTTCGGGAAATATTATTTGACCGACTTAATCTCACTTACGATCTTTTGTTTTGCGTCATTAACAATAGAAAAGTGTTCGACTGCTGATTGTCTAGTAAGTGTTAACGCAAAACAAAAGGTCGTATGTAAGATAACAGTCGGTCAAATAATATTTCTCGAACTATACATGTTAAATAACCATGCATAACTTGAAATTCAAAATGTTGTTAAGTTCAACTTGCACTTGCTGACCTCTCGTTAAGGTCGTTGACATTTTAACACAAAACCGAAATCCGCCAAGATCGAACATGTAATTTAAGTCACACCGGCCGGTGACCATCGGCATTTAAAATATCAACTACTTACCAGAGACAAGTGAATCATAAAGTCACTCGATTTCAAAGTCCCGTTTCTGGTAACTATTCAATATCGTCTTATTATGGATATTTTCAGTTAATCATAAAGGTATCAGGTATAAGATCGGATTAAGGAGGTCGATTTTTTATTGACTGGCCAAATTGTAGAAGGTTGAAGTCATTTTAATGGACGTGTAATGTGGGGCCATCCTAAGCGGGTTTTTTTGGAGTTCTAAAACTACCGGGTCAGTAGATATAAAAATCGAACGGTACCAGCTACCAATGTTTGTAAAGCAAGCAATGGCGCCGCGACACCCAACTGACCCAACATTTAACCGAGGGAAGCTCTGCTTTGCACCCAAGTATACGCCGTAATTAATTGACGCCAAGTGCAAAATAGTACAAATGTAGCTTGATCAAGTACCTATAATTGTAGAGTTGGTAATGCAGTTTCATGTTTTTGACCTTCTTTAATTCATGTTAGGTTATTAAGATGTATTAGTTATGTTGTTTAGAAAAAATAAGTCCCGCCGAGTTTTTGTCCGGAAAAATATTAGTCTTCTTCTTGGGTCAGTGGTGTGGCGGTAAAGAAATGAAGAAATTACTTTTATTAGTTGTCTTTAATTTTTACCTCTCTCTGTTACAAAGTTAATCTGAAATGTATCGACGTAGGTGGGAACAATAATGATGCAAGTGGTGTACGTATTTAGTCACTAAGTCTTGCACAAGTAACTTGCCATTGTTGATTTAGTTTATCAAATGTCATTTACTTACGCATAAATATTACTCATTAGCAACTTTCACACCTGGAAGGAACTACCTATGTGTTTAATAGATATTATGATTTATGACGGTAGTTTATTGGTTATTGAAAATAATAAAAAGTAAAACATTTGACGTTTATGTTATGCGTCCTAGTAAAGTATTTCAATGAACTAATATTCCTTCAATATTATTCTATGTAGGTATGTAGATAGTGTTTCCGTGTTGACCGAACTTTTCCCTTGGTATTCAAATCTAAAAATGGTAGGCCGGAATATTTAGACGACAATTGTTGTTGTTGTAGTTCCTAGGGCGTCCCGGAGGTGCATAGGGCCTCCACAAGATCCTTCCACGCTTTTCTGTCTTGAGCGACCTGTTTGGCTTCGCTCCGTCAGACCTATTCTCGCTCGCAATTCGCTCTCCGCACTTCTTTTCCACGTGTGTACAGGGCGACCACGAGCTCGCTTTCCACCTTGAGACCTTCACTCAAAAGGAAACTAGCGAGGTTCGTTGCTCCTCTTCGAATAGTATGCCCAATCCATCTCCAGTTCCGGTACGCTACTTCTTGGGTGATTGGAATCTGACGGCAAATGTTCTACAAATCCTCGATCCTTATAGTTAGTAAATATGCGTATTAAACTATAAATAATAATTAAATAGACTGGTCGATTGGCTAACCGTCATTCCTTCAGGAGCTAGGGAACATATCTTCATCGATCAGCGCAAGTGGAAGAAAACCACAATCCTCGGTAGGTAGGTAAGTATTGTTATATCGAGGGCGCTGGCTCGATCCGCTCAAACCTGTCTCGACTAGGTACCTATATATATATTTTATTTAAAATTTAAACAAACTACTAATTTATTAGGTACTTATCGTTTATCGTATACGATTGCAGAATGGCATCTTAGCTAGACACGCAGGTGTTATCATAACACCGATTAATTTTTCTTTTAACTTTTTCTAGTGGGCAACTGACAATATACCGGAAAATCCAAAAAAGTATATATTTAGTGTTTTGGGTTAGCGGCGTTAATTAATAGTTCATCACTTCACGCCTATATAAATTAGTTTTTGTTAATATAAATACTTAATTTTATCCTATTTAGGTTAGCTTAGACCAATATACTCGGACCGCTTCAAGCAGTCAAATTGTATGGAAATGCAGTCTAACTGCAGAAATTTATAAGGAAATAGGCTGGACAGGCGGATGATAGTAAAAGTGATGACAAGGGATAACAACTCTCAGTATTGAGGATACCGACATATGGAAGAGGAGGAGCTCAAAGTCCGCCTACACAGTTAACTGATCATTCGTGCACTCTATGGGCGTTGTAATACGGATTAGGAATGTTCAGTTAACTCTCCAGAATCTTTTCCAGACGATTTATGTGCAATGTTTGAGAAACATCGGTTTTGGTGGCTGAAGCTGATCCGATGCAAAAGCGACACACTGACCCAAATCTGTAGTCCTACCAAACCCAGGCTGGGTCACACCAGATGCGTGTACGGGCACGTGCGCGTTGCGTGGCGTACACGGCACCCATGTCACACTGAGAGCTGCGCACGCAGAGCTGTGCACGCAGAGCTGCAGAGCGATGCACGCAACGGTGGCACACGCTGCAGCACCGCTGTGTGATTAGCCGCCGGGATGAGGCGGGCGGCGGCCGGGGATGGCGGGCAGAGGCCGGGTGTGGCGGGCAGAGGCCGGGGAGGCGGGAGCGACGGGGGATGACGAGTGGTGGCGGGGGGAGGCGAGCGACAACGTGTGGCGGTGGGTGGCGGCGGGTGGCGGATGGAGGCGGGCGACGACAGGTGGTGGTGGGTGGCGAAGGGTAGCGGTGGGGGGAGGCGGGTGGCGACCGGGGGTGGCGGCGGGTGGAGGCGTTGGGAGGCAGGCGGTGGTGGGTGGCGACGGGTTGCGGTGGGGGGAGGCGGGTGGTGACCGTGGGTGGTGGGTGGCGAAGGGTGGTGGTGGACGGCGGTGGGCTAATGCCGAGGGTGGCAGGCGGCGGCAGGGGGAGGTGGGTGGCGACGGGTTGCAGTGGGGGGAGGCGGGTGGTGATTGAGGGTGGCGCGCGGCGGCGGGGGGAGGTGGGTGGCGTGACCCTCGGCCTTAGCCCGCCGCCGTCCACCACCACCTTTCGCCACCCACCACCACTCGTCGCCACCCATCACCACACGCCACCAGCCCCGGTCGGCACCCGCCTCCCCTCACCGCAACCCGTCGCCAACCACCACCACCCGTCGTCGCCCACCTCCATCCGCCACCCCCGGCCACCACCCGTCGCCACTCACCTCACCCATCGCCGCCCGCCACCCTCGGCCTTAGCCCGCCGCCGTCCACCACCACCTGTCGCCACCCACCACCACTCGTCACCACCTATCACCACCCACCGCCGCCCGACGCCTGCACCCGCAGCCTCCCCCCACCGCAACCCGTCGCCACCCACCACCACCCGTCGCCATTCACCACCATCCGCCGCCGTCCGCCACCCCCAGCCTCCGATCGCCACCCACCACCATCCGCCGCCGTCCGCCACCCCCAGCCTCCGATCGCCGCCACCCGTCGCCACCCACCACCATTCGCCGCCGTCCGCGACCCCCAGCCTCCGATCGCCGCCACCCGTCGCCACCCACCACCACCCGTCGCCCCCCGGCCTCCGCCCCACGCCATACTACGTCATCACTGCGCTCATACGTGCACGCCACGCAAGCGGTGTGCCATCTAATATGACGTGCACGTGCACGTACACGCATCCGGTGTGACCCAGCCTTAAGATAATTACAAAGTTTTGAAAATCCGCAATTTTCGAGGATTCATCTCTGCCACTACAGCGAAGGCGTCATTAGAGTGACAGAGAAAAAATCTTGATATTTTCGGAATTCGAAGATCGCGGTATAGATAGTTCCCAGAGAGTTGAGGTCACGCACACATCAACATGACTGTAATGTAACCACACGGGGAATTTGAAATTAGTGTTCTTTTTTCGTACTGATAGCATACCCAATTGCAACTGTAAGATTGACCAAAAAGTTAGTTCAAGGGATTTGCTTCAATATTTTTGACGCAAGTCATTCATTCATTCGCTACATTTTTTGCAATTAGTACTTCATTTGAATGTGTGTGTAATCATTCACCTCAACTCTGGTGAAATGACCAATAGTAGGCCCGACAGGGGAAGTTTGTCGCAATCATAACATAAATAAAAACAGTGAATATATTACATCGATTTTTATTGTTCATCAATTGACATCATCTACACATTTAGATTTATTAAAAGAGATGTTTAAAAAATATATGTTTAACAAAAGTAACTTAACAAATGATTACAATTAACCGATAAAATACATAATATAGAGTCTAAGATTAATACGACATACTTTCAATGCGTTCATTCAAATGTTTTGTGTCCCGTGCAAAAATTGACAGCCAAAATTGTTCAATTATTTTTTAAATTACTTAGGCCAAAATCTTCGCCGCATACCTTTTCTTGTGTCTACTTCTCAAGGTCCAATCTAAGTCATCGAACCTTGAATAAGCTTGACTACATCTACTTATCACAATTGTAAAAGTATCACAATTTAATAGCACCTTTACATGTCCTAGATTTCTTTGTTTCAAGGGTAGAGCTCTGTGGAGCGATGGTATCAGATTCGATAGTGTTTAAAATCACTAATGGATTTGGAAATCACCAAGGATCGGACAAACGTCCGTCATTTCGAAAAAATAACCCTGTTCCGTACAGTAGAGACTTCCTTATCTTATGATGTTAACATATTTTATTTTATAAGACATTTTTTTAATAACACTATCACAAAGTATCTATTTAAGTATTTATCAGATCCCAACTCCTGCTTACTTTTATGTACCCTGATTGTGAATTTATGACAAATAAACGACTTAGATTTTTTGATATTGAATTTTGATCTGATGAGTGTATAATTATCTTCTTCGGTTACCACGATAGTTATTCATGAAAAAAAACTATTTAAACGAATTATATCGCGTATATTCATTCACGTTGTAACGAGGTTTCGAACAGTTTTATGGTGTGCACAAGTATCTAAAAAATAGTTGGAATCTCCTAAATAGATACTTTGTGTCCGTATTATAAAAAAAAATATCTTAAATAAGATAAAGAAGTCTCTACCATACGGCACAGGGTTAAGTTTTCAAAATGACGGGCATTTGTCCGATCCTTGGAAATCACTAAAAATATGTCTAGCCCAAGAGCTCAAACTCCTTTTACAAATATCTATATAAGCTCATTTAACCCCGTTTAACAGATAGTGGCGGGGCTTCTAGCAATCGAATGCGGAAATAAAATCGGCTATATTTTTTTTTACCTTTTCAACTTCAGTACAAAATTAGGCACGTCATCCAAGTATCAAAACAGATTTTGATCTTTACGCGCGTGCATGAAGGTCTATATTGCTCTGTGACTTACAGCTCCGGTACCGATTAATGAAAACTTGCGTGCAAAAGATGAAGTAAAGTACTGAATTTTTTGTTGTTTTTTCCAGACAGCAATCAATCAACAATCAATTTTTTAATTTAATCATTAGTGTAAAATTTAAAATAATTTTAGTAAGTCTCAGTGGATAACTAAAATATTTCGTGCTTACTTTTTCGTGCACATGCATTTTACCAATAGGTATTCAATTCAACTAAACGCGATAAATAAGATAAATTTGTAAATGACAGTCGACGTTTGATACTTACTTCATATTTGCCTACCTGCTGGATGCCTCGCCACTAACTATATTATTTCTTAATTAATAAACAATTTTCCAAAATGTTACACCGACACCATACTTTTATTTTACTTTAATTTGACTTTTCTCACTTGAGTTATAATTTTCTCATTAATATTTAAGGTACATTCAGCTGCGGAAATGGGTGCATTCATTGAAGAATACGCCATGACCTTTTTCAGCTAACAGTACATGTAAAAAATGATCGTCCCGTTTTACAGACGATTCATTTTAAACGATATCTTTGGAACTGTAAATCGCTAAAATATAATAATTATGTCAAATTAAGAAAACAATTATTAAAATATAACATTACATAATTACCTAATTAACAAAACACTTAAAAAGTTAAAATTAATTGAATGAATTGTTTAGCCTAAACCTTACAACTATAATTGTGAAAAACACCGATAACAACAACACTTATCTATAAACCGATTTAAAACGATCCCAGCCGTAGCCGTACCTTAAAATTGTATTATTTTTTTATGACATTTTGAAAGTTAATATTAACAAAGAAACTGTTAGTTCGGACCGATTGTTGACTGGTAAGGACCGCTGTAAGGCATCAAATCAACTATAAAATCAGTAATGAAGATCAGTAGCATCGCATACAATGGGACGCGCTTCGTGTATGCGGCTGTATGACAGAGCCACGAATACAAGCCGATAGATGGCTTCTGGTTCTTAAGAATTATGCGGTCAAAACCTAATTTGTATGTCCCAGAACCGTTTCGCAATGTCCACAGGAAAGAGGCTCGCTTTCGCGAACGCTGTATTACCCATAGTCGTCTTGTAAACGCCAACGTAACGATAACGAGACGGTCACGAGCGTCCTGGCGTCGCAACTTGGACGTTGAATCGTCGCCGAGCGGGAGTTTAGTACGAACTGCATGGAAACGCTAAGTGTAGTTCTTGTAGGAAATATATGATTGAACATTGCAGGGCATAACCGTACCCATCTACCCAATGCATTGGTATAGATAAATATACACATTAGGAAAGCCTATTGGCACTTTTAGGTAAGGTATGACAGCGACTGTATCTAGTGTTATTCAACAATAGTACATTTCGATGCTAGTGCGGAAGGTATGTCATTACTTGAAGAATGACATTTCCGCGCGTGCATCGAACGACGTTTTTCAATACAGTTGCGAAAAAATTAAATGATGATAAACAAAATACCAAGTTATGAGTTAAAACTTTGACAAAGAACATTTTTGACGGACAAAAGGCGTTTTTTTAGCTCTAAAACTTGCATTCATAATTTAAGGGGTAATAGATTTTGCTATTCAGCCAACTCAAACTTTTCCGAGACTAACGACTGGTATCGTCTACATCAGCTAGGTACCCTGTGTCAAACTGACAGATTTCTACAATAAACAACATAGTTTCAATGTCTACTTAAGAGTCCGCAGCAAGGTTTTTTGTCCGTATTGTAATAAAATTTAGTAAATGCTCTAAACATAATTATCAGGAAGCAATTCGTTCCTGAGTTTTGAATTGTTATGTATGAGAAAGAAAATAAAATTACTATAAGTTTTGACACAAACGTTTTGTTTTGTTTAGCTGGATAGGTACTACAGCCAAAATTCAGTTTACATTTAAATTTATTTCCTCCCTCGACAATAAGAACGAAAGTTTAGAAAATCAGTTTAAAAAATTACAAAATTTTGATGTGATTCTGCAACTATCACTAGCGC